>JNBR01001429.1:0-18588 GCA_002081595.1 Achlya hypogyna | reverse complement strand
CTCGAGCCGCACCAGAGCGACCGGCTAGCTGCGCTCTTGGCCTCGCCTGACGACGCGGGCCTCGATGCACCAGAGGACGACCCGCCGCTGCTTTCTCGCCTCGACTTGGACTTTACCCACATCTAAACGCACCCTTATTGCAATTCGCGGCCGCAGCGGCGGCAATACTTGGCATCGTCCTGGTGTAGGTTCATGAAGGGCCGGCAGGTCGGCGTCGGGCAGCGCATGACGCGGAAGCCCATGTCCGTGAGCGACGCAGCCGTCGGCGCCGCGTTGAGCACCATGGGGCACGCGATGAGCCCGTAGCCTAGAGCGAGTGACGCCTTTTGGAGACTCGGAGGACGCACCGGCGAACATGACGAGCGTCGCCAGCATTTTGCCGGGCACCGTCTGCGGCGTGATGTCGCCGTAGCCGACCGTCGTGAGCGTCACAACCGTCCAGTACATGCTCACGGGGATGTTGGAGTAGCCGTGGCGCTCGCCTACGCTCCGTGAGCTCGGGAAGCGACAAGCGCAGAAAACCTTCGATGAGGTACATGGCGCAGCCGATGACAAGGATCATCGTGAACGTCGCGCACAGAAACACTGCGATGCGCCGCTTGTTGGTGTGGATGTTGTCGGCAAGCGTCGCTGCCGCTTCGAGGAAGCGCGCGAGTTTGAGAATGCGGAAGACTCTACACTTGTGTGAGGTGCGGACGGCGACGAGAGAAATGCGCACCGTAGAATGCGGAACACACGCAGCACGGCGAGGTGGACGAGAGGGCGCGCCGTCGGCACGAAGACAACGAGGTACGTCGGCAGGATCGAAACAAGGTCCACAACGCCGAGCGGACTCTTAGCGTACTCGGCGGGGCGGCGCAGGCAGAGAAGGCGCAGCGCGTATTCCACGGTAAAGAGCAGAGTGAAAAGGATCTCAAGGAAGAGTAGTGTGTGGTCGAAGGCATCTCGGATCGAGCGCACGCTGTCGAGCACGGCCACCGTCACACTGACGATAGTTAGCACCATGATAGCCATGTTGATCTGCTGCCCATGCCGCGTACTTGTGTTGTACAGCGTTTCATACGTGAGTTGCCACCCCGCGCGCCATCGTTCGTCGTCAGGGCTACGGCTAGGCCGCCGCTCCTTTGGCGACGATGTCCCTGGCGAATCCGGGGTCGGCAACATTGGCGCGGGGTCCAGCCCCGGAAGGTGCTTGCGGCGCGTTGGGCTCAATGGGTTGGCTGCATCGCGGATGCCGAGGATCACGTCCTCTGACGGGCTGTTGGCCTCCACCTCGGCGTACTCCTCGGCCATCATACCGGCGTTCGGTTTTTCCACGGATTTCAAGCTGTCTTGCAGTTTGTATGCTGGTCAACCTCAAGTAATCTTGCACTTCGAAATTCGCCAGCGAACTACGAATTGCACACTGATTGGCGCATTTCACGGCACAAAATTATTCTAAAATTTTCATGCTTGTCATAAACCAAGTTATGCCACGAATTTAATATCTTTCAGTGACGCTTTTGCGTACTATTTTCAAACCAAATTTGGCCCAAATGCTTCTACGAAATTCGCCTCCTCTGGACACCTCACTTGAAAGCCGAAAACTGCGAACTTCGAGTCGCTAAAAAATATTTTTTTAAATTTGAGAATTGAAAATCAACGGAGACGCCAGGATGCGCTCCCCGATGCAGCGGCTCAAGGACAAGGTTGACCCTCCACGTGCAGGCGAATGCTCATGAGCCATCCACTAGATGAGCATCTGCGAGCGCACGCTTCTTAGCCACCACACGCCGGCGGCGACGGCCGTGAAAGCTCTGGCGCAGGTCGGCGATACTGTCATGGAATTGCACGGGTACGGCCAGCTCGACGTGGCCACATGCATTCACGATTTCAACCTCATTGCCGTATGGGCACTGATTTACAGCCATCGCGACTGAACCGTCAGCGGTAGGATGCCGTCTTTCTGCAGCTGGACAGCACAAACCCCCAAGTCCTGTCCGCTGTCTGCGAGCTTTTCCGCGCATTGTCTGTCTGCTGCGGCGAAGCGCTGCGGCCACTCGCAGACGCTGCTATTGTCGACGTCCTAATGCTTTGTGGTCACAGCACACGCTCTGTGGCATTCCACGCGAAAGAATGCTTGCAGGAGTGGACCAAGTCGACGTCGTACGCCCTCCTACCCATTGTCACGACCCCCGAGTCGAAGTTCAAATCTGCCCAAGGTAACGTCGAACGCATACAAAGAGTTGATGGTTGCCTAGAATCGGTCAACTTTACGTATCACTTCTCTGTGCATGTGCCCACGATCTGTGAAAACTGGTTGCCGTCCGAGATTTCGCCTTACCACGAAGAGATTTTCCAGCTTATCGGCAACTGCCTCCAGGACGACAACACGACGATCCGGGTCCAAGGCTTCAAGGCGCTGGCCGCCCTCTTCGCCTTCCAGCGCCAAGAGATGAAATTCAGCGCGACGCTCCTTGCCGAGAGCTACCTCGGCGCGATCCCGATGCACGTCGTCAACGATCTCTTGCGCGAACTACCGCAATCGCTCCTCGCCAAGACTCTAGCCGCCTACATTGCGCGCCAGAATCAAGACCGCCACCACGCGACGCCCAAGTACAAGCCTCAGGAGCTAATGTACCAGACGCCGCGCCGACAGCACAAGACCATGCAGTCGCGCATGCTTCCGAAGGAGTCCCCGGCGTCGATGACCTCGTACTTCAACGCTGCCGCGCGCCAGCCCGGCCAGCAGCGCACGTTGCAGACGCATAAGCCACTTGGCGAGTCGGCAGCCCTCCACCAACGCAGGGCCCGGCAGCCCCTCTTTGGGAAGGCCGAAAGCGGACTGAATCTCCAAGCGCAAAGCAGCCACGGGCGATGGTCGACCGTCGGCAAGTACTGCCGCATGTGTGGCCGTGGCTGCCGATGGATAGTGGACCAGCTCATCTCGCGCTCTATGCAGCGGTGGATCGTTTTCTGGATCACCCTCATTTCGGTCATCTTCACGCTCGTCTCCGTTGTATACTGGCTGTCTCTTGCCACCATCTAAGCTGTAAAGGACAAATGACTATTAAATGACAAATGACTATTTGCCGTATTAACGCGGGGCTGTGCCAGTGCTTCCTTGAATCGAAAATGGGCAAGAAATGGCCCTGAAAATGGAGGGCGTTGCGAAGATCCTGAGCCCTCATGGGCTCTCTTTGAAAAGATGCCCGCAGTGACAAACCCATCTCCAGCCAGCAGTATTGAACACAACATGACAGTGTGCGTTGTATCCCCACCAACAACGCTTATCGACGCGTTCCGCAATGAGGCGATCGTCACCTAAGCTGTCGTACGTCTGAGGGGTGCCAAAGGATCCGCTGCCACCATTGCCCAGCGCCATGGGATGCAATATTCTAGCAATTGATAGCATTGGCAATGTTTCAGGCAACAAACAGCGATGATCACTGTACTCGCGATTGCTGTCACTTTGCTGTTCAATAATTTGCAAGCACAGTTGAGGCAATCACGCTTTCATTCCAGCACTCCAGCTCATGGTGCGTACTCCCAAAGTGGACTCGACATAGCTCCATATTTCACAACAATTAACAAGTACAGTCGAATCAACCCTTAGCTATACCGATTGATGCCTTCTTAAATTCTGTTTCGAGGTGTGTCTGCAATCAACAAAATGTGTGGAAAGTACGAATTCAGGGGGAACGAAGTCACAACAATGGAGGAAGGGTTGCGGGAGGGGGGCACAAGTGGAGGAGCACGTCAAATCGTGTCGAGGCCTTGCGGTTAGTGAGGTCCTCTTCATAAAGAGGTCAACACAGTGTGTTGAGCGACAAAACAATTTTTTGCTTTTTTGTCCGTGTCGACAATTGTGTGGTCAATTGGTCGATGAACAGATGTTTTCAATGTCAACGCAGTGCCAGTACTTGTTACGGATCGTCGTTTTGAAGCAATTGACGAGACCAGGGACTTCGATGCACGGTTTTATCGCTGCATTCTTGCCAATTGCGGCGACCATTGGCGTTTGCATGGAACGTTGTGGCGTCCAAGCGATGTTGCTGGGGATTGTCAGTCCGCTGTGGCTGGATGTCGCCACGCCCACGGCTGGTTGGTCGAGCCTCAACTCCAAACCCACAATCCACTGCAGCGAGTGTCATAACTCATTTTGCACCATGGTCCGCACTAGCCTGATTGTCCTCAGCTTCGTGACGCTAGTCGGCGCGCTCGATATGCAGCGCGTGTCGTGCTCCAAAGTGTGCCCACCAGTCATGTCAAAGGTGTGCGGCTCCGACGGCAAAGAATACAACAACGCGTGCCTAGCAGACCGGGTCAAGTGCACCAATAAGAGATTTACCTACAAAGCAGGACCGTGCCCGCGATCCCGCCAGCCCGGAAGGCCAGGGAAGGAGTTCGATCCCGAGGCCATCCAGCTCCCGCTGCACGTTCCCCACATCCGTGTGCGACCCATACCGACGTTTGACGACGACAACGACACTACGACCAAGCCGCGCTTCGGGCAGCACATGCGCTTCGACGAAACCAATGACGACGATAACATGTAATTCGAGCAAAGTTTAAACTTGTTTATTAAAAACGTTGCAATCGACCTTTGCAGTATCGTTTACGCCCCACACCAATGGTAATTGGAACCAGCGCCCAAGCAGATTGCCTGTGTCCACCCAACGAAGCACGCGACGACCGTTCCGTCATTGTAGTTGCAGTTGGTGCACGGTCCAGTGGGAGAAGCGCATAACGAAGGTGGGGGTGCACTGGTCGGGACCGATGTCGGCTTCGGGAGTGTCGGCGCAGGCGTGCTCGTTGCAGGGTGGGGTGTGGTCGTCGTCGGTGGACGAGGCGATGTAGGTGTAAGAGTTGGCAACGGCGTCGTCACCACGGGCGTCGGGGGGCTAGTTGGCGCTTTGGTGGGCCACGGCGTCTTGGGCGGATAGTCGCTCGTCTGGCACGACAGGTTGTCACCTGGTGCCACGCCGAGCAGTTTGCAAAATTTTACGAAGTTGGCAATGCGCATCTTTTCCGAGTCGCGGTTGGGCGGGTTCACACCGCACTCGAGGCCTCCGTTGATAAGGTATGTCGTGTACGCAAAACCTCCAGGCTGACCCACGACGTCGTGAATGTTTCCATTCCACTTGTCGGTGTTCCAATACCAGAGCGCGCTGCGCCATACAAGGTCAGGTCGAGACGCTACCAGGTCTGGCTGCGCCACAAGGTCGACACCGATGGCCTTGCCGAAGTCCTTGTAGTTGTAGTTCCAAGACAGTTGGATGGCACCCCGACCTACTGTGCATTAACCTTTGTTTAGTCGGTTGAAACTCACCATAGTACTGCTTGCCCGGCGCGCAGGGGTACTCAGCCGAGGGCTGGCAGTAGTCGCCTTTGTTGATCTCTTCCACGTACCTGAGGTCGCCAGTCTCAAGCGCCACCTGACCGAGGAACGCCGCAACTTCTCGCTTATCGACAGCGTCGTTGCCCGTGTTGGCGAAGGCCGGATAAGTTGCTGCCATCTCTAGCAGATTGTCATATTGGTAGACTGGTAGGGCCTGTGGAAAGAGCTGTTGGTAGAGGGGCTTGGAGAGTATCGCGCCGAGACCACCGGCCGAAGTAAGGACCGGAGCCGTCAGGAGAAGAAGAAGCAAGCAGTGCATGACGCTAATGTTAAAATGGCGTTCTCACTAGCGCGCATTCCGAAAGTTCAAGGGGTCGGCTCAGACTCAGAAGCACGTTTGGTCTCAACAACTTCGCGAAGTTCTGAGTACTCAGGGGTCAACGGCCATCTCTTGACACGACGGTGCAGGGGCTTGAGCCGCTGGTAGCATGATGATGAGCGTTCCAAACGTTGTCGTGTGTCTTAGAGTTCGCGGAAGCATCAACATTTAGATAAAATATTATAATGAAACCAGACAGTGGTTTTACAAATTCTTGGGAAAACCCGGGGGCGATGCTAGCGGGTGAAGCGAGAGGCGGCGGTGGATCTTGGTAGCAAGGCTCGACTTGTTGGCCAGGCGTAGGATGGACTGAGAAGCAATGTGGCGGAACTTGCGACTGGCGACGGTCTCTACGCTGTGTGAAATGAAGTGTCACCATTTGGCTTACTGGGCATGGCAAGAATCATGCTCGTGACCTTGCTTTTCTGCAGGTTGTTGAGCAGCACTCGACGAGTCATGGCCATTTGCATAAGCTTCTCCAAGACGACAGGGTAGCGCGCGAGGGCCGACTCGAGATGTTCGTACTCTAGACCTAACCACATTTGAGCTCTGCGCGGCTTTCGAGCCCTCTACCGTGCAGTTCGCAATAGATCTCGGATCGGACAGTGGCGTTGCGTTTGCGATCTTGCTCGGGCAGGAGCAGCGCCATTTCACCAAAGTGGTCACCGTCGTAGAGGTACGCAATGCCGAACTCTTGCTGGGTCTCTTGGTGCACCAGACTAACGTGCATGACGCCTACATCCATGTTCGCGGTTGATACTGTAGCGGCATCTACCCTTAGAGATGATGTACATCTCGTTCGCATTGTCCCCCATCTAGGAATGGTTGAGAGTGGGCGACTTTTCGTCCTGCGGCACCGTTACGACCACAGAATTTGGTGGGAAAAAGGTCGGCTTCAGGCGCATCGCCACCTCGGTGGTAAAGCCCTTGGGAAGATCTATCCGGCCGCTGAGCAACGGTGGTGCTTGCCGCGATACCATGGAAGAAGACGACGTTGCGAATAGTGACCTTTGCGTAGTGTTCAGTCACTTCGTGCTTGAGATTAGACGGCAGGTCTTGAAGGATGCGAGCTTCGTTGTATACCGTCTTGCGCTGCAGAAAGTACCGGTAGTACCTACAACGCATTTACACCGCTGCCTTCGGTGGCACACACCGGCGGGTGCGCAGCTGCAGCAGTGCGGGGAGGTCCCGTGCCTTCATGTACGCATTCACTTCGTTAAGGCGCTCGTAGTATCGCGTTTCGTTGACGTTCATGAGGACGACGATTGAGCTCATGGATGCGATCACATAGGCGTACGTGGCGGCCGACACACACATGGCGACGATCGCGTATGTCCGCTCGTACCTACGACGTCGTGAGCGCTGGAGCCGGTGTGGCGCCGACATGGAGACGGGGTAGACGTCGCCAAAGCCCACAGTCGTCATGAGCGTCAGCGACCAGTAGAGCGACACAATGTAGAGCTCGGAGGGCGACAGCTCCAGGAACCCCAATGTGGCCAGCCATGACGAGTTGAGGTAGTCACTGTTGAGGCGAGCTGCGAGGAAAAAGCCGCACGCCGTGTAGTGCGCCACGAGCGCGATCGTTGAGAAGAGCTCGATGGCGATGACGACGTTGCGGTTCACCCGCGTGCGGTCCTCGATAAATTCGACGATCTGCGCGTACTAGAGACGGTATCAACCACTCGTGCGAGCCAGTGATACGAACCTTGACGATGCGAAGGATCTTGGTCAGCTTGGAGATGCGCAGAATGCGCACAAGATTGAGCACCGACGACGAGCTCGACGGCGGCAACATCCAGTCCCACGGCAGTGTCACGAGTACATCAAAGGCGAACCACCCGCTGAGGTATTGCGCAGCGATCGGTCCCGTTTGGTCGACGAGCGTGCCCGACTTGGCATCTACAAATGCGAGCCTACGCTGTGTGTTTAGCCGTCGCCATGCTATGTCGTGCACCGAAAATGGAGCAAGATGTCGAAAAAATAAAAGAGGTCGATGACCCGGTCGGCCGTTTCCACCAGGACCACGCTCGCATGCACCTCGGCCGGCGTCTGTCCGGCGACGTTAGCTTAGGCGAGAGGAGCCACGTACGATGTTGAAGTACGCCACGTAGCCCTCGAGCGGCTGGGTCTTAAAGCAGATCAAGTATGGCGACGCAACGCACACGTAGATAAGAAGCACGACCTGGACCAGGTACCAGGCCCAGAGGAACCTTGCAGTCGGAAGCACCACGGACCAGTGCACCTGCGTGTGCTCGAGTGACGCGGCAACGATCGACTCGCGGTCGTCCGACATGTGCAGCACCGGCGCTTCCCGTCGTGTCGTTGCCTTCCGCGACGGGGACGCTGCCAGCACTCGCACGTCATCGTCATCATGGACAGAGCACTGGGACAGCGCCGCGCGACTGCTTTGCGACGGCAAGACGTCGCCCGCAGCCAGCGCATGGCGCCCTTGGATATGCTTTATCGTGTCCTCGGACAGCTGTGTGCGCGACACCCTCCCGGAGAGCAGCCTGACAGCGTCTTGAGTCAGCTGCGTAAGCGAAGGCCGCCCAACAAACGCCTTGACAGCTTCTTCGGTGAGCTGCGTTCGTGACAGCCGCGGCCGAAGCGGGGTGGCTTCTTCCGTCGCTACGGGCAGAGTTGGCAAGGATGCCAGCGTGGGAAGCTGCGGCACCGACAGCGACGGCGACGGCGAGATACGTGAGCTGTCACCGATCCGCGACCGCGACAAGCTCGTGGACACGACGTTAAGCGCGGTCTCAGGCGAGATGGCCCAGGATGGCGCCTCCTTAAGCAAATCCTCGTCGCTTGCACCGAGTCGCAGTCGGAGAGAAGACGGCGCCCTGACTTCGCTCAGGCGCGCGCGAGATGGCGACATGGGCAATGGGCGGAACTCGTCCTCGGGCGACGGTGACCGCTCGTTATGCTCGCTGATGGGTGACTGTGCCGGGTTCCTGAGGGCATCGCCCGTCGGGCCATAGGGCGGCAGCTGGCGCGTCGAGGCAGGTCGGCGCATGTCGCCGCCTGTCTCGTTGAGTTGGCGCTTTGTCAAGTCTCCCAAAATAGTCCATCATAAATAAGTTTGCATTAAACTACATGCTCTTGGAAGCCCGGGAGATCTTGGCCAGTACGTTCGTCATGAGGCGGTCTTGCGTCTCGGCGGCGATGCGCTGGAACTTGCGGTCGATTGTCTTTTCTACGGCCGAGCGATGAGCTGCAACCAGCCGACACGCGTACTCTGCATCGCAAAGACCATGTTGGCGACCTTGGTTTTCTGGAGGTTGTTAAGAAGGATCTGCCGCCCCACAGCCAAGCGCATTAGCTTCTCGAGCACAGCTGGGTACCGCGACAGTCCGAGCTGCAGATGACCGTACTCTAGACCTGGCCATCGTGAATGCCTACCGCGACGTCCGCACCTACCGTGGAGCTCGCAGTACGTCTTTGAGCGAACGTTGGCTGTGCGTTTCTTGGCCTGCTCCTCGAGGAGCAGAGCCATCTCACCAAAGTGGTCGCCGTCGTCGAGGTACGCGATGCCGAACTCCTGCCTCGTCTCCTTGTGCATTAAGGTGACGTGGAGGATGCCTAGCGCCGACGCTCGTAATTGCGACGGAGACAGCGCCTACCCTTGGACACGATAAACATTTCACTGGCTGCGTCACCCATCTACAGCGCCCGCTCAGAGCGGCCAACCAACTGTGGCTTACACTCAGAACGAGCGAATTAGGTGGGAAAAAGGTCGGTTTGAGGTGCAGCGCGATCTCTGTCGTAAAGCCGTGTGGCAGGTCTGCTCCAGGTCGTGACGCTCGCCTTAGGCGGTAGACTCACCATGGAAGAACGCCACGTCCCGAATCGTCACTTTGATGTAGTGCTCGGTAACCTCACCCTTGAGATTCGTTGGCAGGTCTTCGAGGATGCTGGCTTCGTTGTATACGGTCTTGCGCTGCAGAAAGTACCGGTAGTACCTACACGGAGGTGACGCCACGACTGATGGCTTTACGCCCACTTGCGCGTGCGCAGCTGCAGCGACGCCGGCAGATCCCGCGCCTTCATGTACGCGTTCACTTCGTTGAGCCGCTCGTAGTAGCGCGACTGGGTCACATTCATGGACGCCACGATTGAGCTCATGGATGCGATCACATATGCGTAGGTGCCGGCCGACACAACCATAGCCACGACCGTGAAGAGCCGCTCCTGCCTACGCGAGGCGCCTCACCGCCACCCGGGCCCGAACACACGTACGTGGTGACGGGGTAGATGTCGCCAAAACCCACGGTCGTCATGAGGGTAAAAGCCCAGTACAGCGACACGATGTAGAGGTCAAAGGGCGAGTCGTTGAGCAGGTTGAGGTTGGCGAGCCACGAGCTGTGAAGGTAGTCGCCGTTGAGGCGCGCCACCATGTAGAAGCCGCACGCCGTGTAGTGAGCCACAAGGCAGATTGTTGAAAGGAGCTCCACCGTCACGACCAAGTTGCGGCTCACTGCCGTTTGATCCTCGAGGAACTCGACTAGTTGCGCATACTAGGCTGCGTTGGCCACTGCTTCGGTGAGATACGCACCTTTACGAGGCGCAACACACGCGTGAGGCGCGCGAGACGCCCGACGCGAACAAGCTCGACGACCATGGTCTCTTCGCCGGGCGAAGCAAACAGCAGCACGTCCCACGGGATCGTCACCAGGACGTCAAAGACAAACCAGCCGTGTAGGTACCGGGCCGCAATACGCCTGGGGCTCTTTACAACGTTGCCCGATTTGACGTCGACGTAGGCAAACCTAGAGAAGGTGAGCGGTGGTCAGGCCGCTTGAGATACCGGAATTGAAGCAGGATGTCGACGAGGTAGAGCGCGTCCATGAGGAAGTCGAGGCTCTGGATCCAGCTCCTTGTCGCCTTGATGTCCGTGGCCGTCTAACTTCCGTCACGCGGCGCCTCTGTGGCGGAACGTACGAGGTTGTAGTATGCGACATAGCCGTCGAGTGGGAGGACGCGAAAGCACGAGAGGTACGGCGAGAAGACGCAGGCATAGACGAGCAGGACCAGCTGCAGCGGGTCCCACAGTCGCCGGAGGCGCGAGTCGGGTAATACGATGGACCAGTGCGCTGGTGTGTCCTTGTCGTCGTCGAGGGTCACACCGCGCTTGTCCGTGTGCGCCGTGGTGGCCTCGGTGACAATGTGGCGAGGCGTCACAAGGTTGCGCAGCGATGGCTGCTTCTCCAGAGGCGGAATATCCGAGTCGCTCGGGATCATGGGCACATTGTCGGCGCCGCCCATAGACGACGTGCTCTGGACTGAGTCGCACCGGCGGCAACTCATGATAACGGAAGGATGCTAATCGGTTCGACCGTTTTGCGTGCCAACGCGTTTCAACGCAATTCTCCGTCGACAGCGACATGCGCCAGCTCCTTCGCGGCACCTGCACGGGCAGCTTAGGCCCCAATTGATAGAAGCGCCTTGCGGAACGCGGTAGGCGGGCCGCAGGTCGTCGCTCGTGGCGCGGCGCGGGCGGTCGTTGAAGTGGCACCTGCCAGTTGAAGACGAAAAGGGTCAGATAATTGCTGATTTGTCAACACAACATGTTACTAAGCGCGATCTTCGTTCGATCGAAGTTTTCTCGCTTCACGGTGACAGACGCACGGCGATTGGACAAGCAAATAAAACAGCAATAAAACGACCTTTTGGAAAATTCCGAACACGGTGGATTCTGCAACTGGCATGGACGAGACGCCCATGGAGCTGGAGTTGATGGCGCAGCGAGACGTCGCCAAACTCATGGTCGCCGAGCTGCGCGCCGAGGTCGAGGCGTACCGCGCGCGCGTGCGCACAATGGAGCGCCGCCTCGAGCTCTCCGAGACCAAGAGAGTGCAAGGGGCGGCTGTCGCACGCCGTGCCAAGGCCGCGCTGGCGGCTCGTGAGGCCGCAACACACCATGAAATCCTCCTCCTACTCGTGGGGGGCGTTGTGGGCGGCTTCTTTGGGTGGTGTATCGGTTTGCTCGTGATCATCTTTGATGGACCGCCGACAATGGCCTTCCTGGTCATGGGCCCATCCCTAGCTGGGGGCGTCTTGCTGGGTGTCGGCGCTCTCGTCGCCCACAGAAAACGAAGGGAGTGGCTGCAAGAGACCGCCGCTGTCTCACGCTCGACCAAGCATCTCCGCCCATTGCCGGCATCATCCCGCGAGGTGCCTTTCTGGCGGAGCGCAATCGAATCAGCGCTAATCCTCACGCGGAGTCTCGTGTCGTACCTGCACGGCGGGTAATGAGAATTTCTTCGGGTTCAAGTATTTTGATCGTTGTCACAATTAAGGTAAATCACCAACGATCGATCGCATACCTCCTCATCCGTCGATTGAGGCCAAGGAGGAGGCAACTCCTGTGCACGCAGAATTCGATGCCGTTGGCATTGCAAAGACGGACAACGCCATGAATCAGGACATGGCGGTGCTTTGGAGGCCAATTGGATGGACACGGCTGCGCATGTAGCAGTCTCAAGAGGGAGTGATCAGCATGATCAGTACGGCGTGTGATTTCGCCCTTAGTACTTGGTTACAGCATCACGAACGAAAACGACCAGTGACTGGTTCATAAATTGCTCGAGGCGGCCTACGTAAATCCGAGCGTATACGCTTCGTGTTGTACACGATTCGACTCGCTTTGAAGATAGTTGCTGCGCAGACAATCAACTCATTGTGATTCTGGCGACATCAACTTCTACTACAAACGACCTACGAGTCGCCGAGGTTGCAGTTGCCGTCGCTGTCCAGACAGCAAACAGCTACGGCAGGGCATCCTTCGTCAAATATGGCACGGACACCCCTGCGGTCGATAGCAGATTTCACATGGATGTGTTGGAGACAGAGCAGGCGTAGGCGAGGGCACTGATGAGCCATCGCGGCCACTGTCAATAGGTCCAACTTGGCCTTCTGCGGAATGAGTCGGCCGAGGGCAGAGCGAACCGTCGCTCTCAGCTTCTCCAGTCGGAGAGCTTCGAGGTTGCGCAGCAGTGGCAGAGCCACGAGCACTGCACGCATCTCTGTCTCGCTTAAGCTCACCGTCGACAAATCCAAGTACCGCAGCCTTTGTAGGTCTCGGAGCCCAGCGGCAATAGAACCATTGAAGTGTGCGTCTCTACAGTGGAGCGTGAAGTGCGTGAGTTGAGCGCCGGAAAGTGTCGTCTGCGGCTGCCATATTGGCACGATGGCGTCCGAAACATGCAGTCGTCGCAGCGTATGCGGCAGTGGAGCACTCAGATAAACGTGTGAGAGTGGATTGCACGAATGGAGCTCGACATGGAGCAGAGTCTTGCAGAGGCGCAGCGCTTCGGCCACAGCATGAGACGTCGCGTCGTTGAACCTGATGTTGGATAGGGACACTCGCTTTACTTTGCTGAGGCCGAGCCCCCACGCCAGATCGCTGGGCATGATTAGCGGGGAAGAAGACTTGGGCGATCGGTACACATCGATGTCGACGAGGCTTGGGTGGGCAAAGAGCGCGCGGAGCAGTAGCGTCAGCAGGCGCGAGGTCGCCGTCGAGATATCGAGCCGCACGCAGCGGAGATTCGTGGCGAAGGGCAGAGCATCCATGAAGGCCATGACGTCGCGCGAGGCGTCCGAGAACATACAAAAGCGAATGGAGATTTCTATTGTGCGCAGACTAAGCAGTGCCGGTGCGACGACAAGCCGCATTCTTGGAATCTCGAAGGCGAGAGGTACGTTGGACGTCTCGAAACCAGCAACTTGATCGAGACGGCTAATGCAAACTATCGGCACAAGAGCGGCCAATGGTTGAATATTGCTGATCATCTCTGCTGGTAGCGCTGAACATTGGAGGCGAGGCCATAGCTTGGACACAGGAACCACTTGAGCAATCTCCAGAAAACACCGCATCGGCTCGGTGCGGCTAGGTACAGGCAGAAGCTGGAGAAGGGCATGAAATGCCCTTGGGCATGCGACGAATCTAATGAGCTGAGCGACCAAGTCGGCGCTACCGAAGAAAGTGTCGGCCATGGCGGTCGTGCTTGGTGCCGCTCGGTTGTGAGCGTCGCTCATGGGTCATGACGTTTGACTCGAGCCAATCGCAGCGCTGGGTTTCAATGCGTTAAATGTTTAGCGCGGTTAAACGGTTAAACCTGGAGGGAGTGCACCTGTGAATTGAATCAGGATGCTTCACCAATCAAGAGTTCACGGAAGATCTGCGCCGAGTCGACTGCGCAGACGCGTTGCAGTACGAGATAGTGTAAAGTTCCCTGGTGGTTATTAAGGTGAACGGCAAACGGCATTGCCAACCTCGGTGTTAGCCGGGCGAAATGGAAGGTGGGGCAGCGTGGGTATGATTGTGCATGTTGTTGGCGCAAGCAATTTGAGCATCATGTGTTAACAACTGGACTTTTACAAGCTACAACAAAGCATAAACTCAACCTAACCTAGGAGCAAACTGGGTCATTACTGGCGAAGGCGCTTCCCCTGTTGGCTACAATTGAGATGCTGGCTACAATTAAGCAATCATTGTCTAGCTACATGGTCCACGGCGACCCGAAGTCTCCTGCGTCCAACTTGATAGTAGGGCGCAAGTGCAGCTTGGCGACAGCGCTGGGGGGGATATCCGACGAGTCTTGTTTAGGGGCTGTATCTTGTTTAGGCGCTGGGCCCACAGCCTTGGGCTTGATCTGAAACAAGCCCCGCGCGCTCTGGAGAAGACTGAGGCGGACGCAGGCCCAGACTTCCGAATCACCACTACCAGACCGGCGAAAGATAACGTAGCAGTCGGCGCCCGTCTGGCTAATGGCTCCGTAGCGCTTGTAGCGGGGGTCTTTGAGGAAGAGTGCGTTCAGTGTGCCACCACTGTAGACTATTGGCTTGTGGCGAAAGCTGTATAGTGAGCAGCGCACAAGCATTCGGTGCTTGAGATCGTTGTTGTCTACGGATGCATACGCGTCTTCCGACACCGACTGCATAGTCGTGCGGCGCGTAGCCATACTTCGCAGTGCCCGTTTCGACTGCTTGAATATCTTTTCGGTTGCGGGCTTGCCGAAGCCGTAGTTAAGTGGAAGTGTGCCGAAAATGAAGATAAAGAGAACACCACCAATAAGTCCTTCCGTGGCTTCGTCACGGGCGGCGCCCGAGAGGAGGCACGTGTCAATGAAGTGATACAAGTCGATGAAGAAGAGGCTCCGCGACTGCAGGTATGTCACAGGGCCAGCAACAATGAAGATAGCGATGGCGAGGAGGCCAGGGTCCACCTCGGCAAACTTTAAGTGCGGCACCCGACGGAGCACGACATGTGAGACGGCCGAGAGCGACGCGTATGCGAACCAAACTGTACGCGATAGGTACAGACTTGCGATGAAGAAAACGCCGAGATTTTTTGTTTGGCAGATGCGCACAAGAGCTCGCGACGCGTAGTCCGAACTGGCAAAGAAGTCAAAGATGAACGCTAGGCAGATCCCCGGGTGCAGTAGCACGACGCTGGTGGGGTCACCAACAAGCACGTAATAGGTTGCGGGGGCCGCGGCCCCGAGTCCGATGGTTCGAAGGTGCCGCACTAGGTGGATATAGTGCACATAGTAGCGCGTCCACATGAGGTGGACGAGGGCGACCGCTAGGAAAGCCCTAAAGAAGAACTTGGACCAGCGCCACAGGGGCGTGTACGCTGGCAGCTCGATTCCGACGTAGAAGGTGTAGTCGGTTCCAGGACCGGGCTCGATCCAGAAGACAGCATATGCGGCGGCAGAACCTGCCATCCGCGAGATCTGTAAGCAGTGAAAGTCCGATGCGTTGCGGAGCCCGGCGCCAACTTGAAGGAGCTGTGTGCGCACACGCTCCGAGTAAAACTGACCGTACGAAGTCTCGAGGAGAAAGCTGCTGTCGGGCAACCGTATGCCGGGTGGGATGGATATAACTTGGCGCGTGAGGTCGTACGCTTGACCAAAAACGAAGCTGTCACTCGCCACCATGGCCGAGCGACTGCGTGATTGGAAAAGGGCCACCAATGTTTCTTCGCACGCTGTGAAATTGGTGGCGCAGAGATCTGCGTAGTCGGTGCTCGTCCGGGGGACCCACGGAAAAGGCTCGGAGATGTAGGCCTTTAGTGGCCTATGATTGTTTACGCCGCCGATCCGAATGAAGGGAGTACATGATGGTGACATTGATAAAGAGGAAGCCGCTCACGAAAATGGATGAGAGCTTGAACGAGACGCCAGCGGCGGCTGGCTGCTGCGACGATGGCTTCAGCACCATGGAAAATACCGAGACCTGACTTAGTCGCCAATTTTAGACTTTGTTTTGGCGGTTGCTTTTTATATGTCGCAATGCGGTCATACGGAGTCGAACTTACTTTGTTTGGTGTTGAGAGCGCAAGAAGAGAGGGCTCATGCTCATGTTTGCCGAACGTAGTCTTTCAGTCAGAGTTCAACACGTGACGTCTGGTTTCAATCGCAGCCGACGACGATACCTGGCCGGTGCCAACTAACTGACAAGAGTACGAGATGGTGGATGGAGTCACCACCGCAAGAAGCGTCGAAATGACATGCCCTTGCCCGTTACGAGAAGGCACCCGAGAATATAGTGCCAACTGCACACTGTAAACTGCATGCATAAACTGCCAACTTTGGTCCACCGCCCCGCTGTTCCCCTGAATCAACTTGAGGGGTGTCTCGATAGATTCCACAAGCGCAAAACCTGATGGGATGAAAATAAAGACCCAACAACGTTTTACCATAAAACCATTACGTTTAACTTGATTTAACGTCATCGGTGGAGCGCTGCTCGACCGTGGACCAACATGGCGGGACGATGGGCGAGCTTGTCGACGAAGGACAAGGTACAAGCTCTCGCTACGTACCGGTCCATCTACGGCAACTGCGATATACCTCCCGGATACGTCGTGTCTGCGTCAGAGAAGTGGCCCGAGCGCTTCCGTAGTCTAGGTCATGGCCTCGCCGTTGGTGTCCGGAGTCTTCGCTTCTATCCTCCAGACGCAAGGACGTTGTCCGTTCCCTGGACCTCGGCCTCCGCTGGTGTCAGGTCCCGAACATGCTGCCCTGCGTCGTTGAACGCGACAACGGAGTTCGAAAGCCTGGAACCTTCTCCATCGACGCCATCGTTGTCCTAGTTCAGATGTATCATACGTTGCACGGCCAGTGCCATTTGCCATCATCCTTCTGCGTTCCTTCACATGTGCCCTGGCCAAAGATCATGTGGGGCGTCGACATTGGCGACGCCATGAGCAAGTTGCGTGAATACGAGCTCACGGATTACCCAGGCTTCGGCACTTCGAGCCATTGGTTGCTTTACGAATGCGCCGCCGTGGGGCGATGTCGCCGAGCTACTTCGCCAGTACAAGAACATACACAGGTCTGCCGACGTGCCAATCGACTTTACCATACCAAGCACGGACGCTTGGCCACCCCGCTGGCACGGGCACGCGCTGGGACAACTTATGTGGGACGTCGGCACTCGGCTTTCTGTCTTATCACCAGAGCGTCGTGCCCAGCTCATGGCGCTCAACTTCGTTTTCCCTTCCGAAAAAACATGGACTAACGTACTGCAATCCACCAACGCCGTCCCTGCGAACTACCAGCAACCTACAAACTCTGGGGACGTTGTCGTGAAACATCACACGAGGTCGTCGACCCGGCATCTGCGTGGCTTTCGACTCGGACATTGGTTCGAGAAGCTCTTGTCGGCACGGCGTCTGTTGCTACTGGCGCGCACGACGGTTGTCACAGTGGAAGCTTTGATGGCCAAGCGTAGCCTCGTGCAACCCTCACGGAGCTTGCCCCGCCCAGCGACCGTCCCCGCCGCCAGCAGGCGAGACTCTATTGACGCTGTCGTAACGTACCGTTCACTGTATGGGGACTGTGAGGTCCCCAGCGACTTTGTGGTGGCCTCAACGCCAGTTTGGCCCACCCGCGTGCATGGCTTACGCCTCGGGTCGTTCGTTGTTCACTGTCGGCGCAATCCCACGAAGCTGACGGCCGAACAGAGGTCTGTTTTGCAAAACATAGGATTCCGGTGGAGCAGATCAGGGCTGCTTTGCTGTCGTCTGTCAGAGTCGTCGTCCGAGTGGGTTGATATCTCAATCGAAGATGCCGTTGCGGCCATTTCCATGGCCCAGTCTGGAGGCCGTGCCAAGGCGCTCACGGGGCCGCTCGTCGTGCCTCGGGCGGATCCTTGGCCGCAGAAGACTTGGGGCGTCGACATCCAGTCGCTGCTCGCGATCGTGCGCCTGTGTTGGTTCGAGTGGCCTCAGATGTGGTGGCATCACTACAACGCCAATGGCTCTTCACGGACGTGCCACTCTGGTCCGACTTCATCGAGCTCTTAACGGTATTCAAGGCCGGGCGCGCGACCCTGGCTGTTCCCATCGACTTTGCTGTCCCAGCGCTCTCATTGTGGCCCCCGCAGTGGCACGGCTACGCCCTCGGCTCGCTGGCGTGGGATGTGGGACTGCACCTATCGAGTCTGCCCGTCGACTGCAAAGCCGAACTGGATGCACTCGGTTTCGTCTTCTCGACCGACGCCACGTGGGCAAACGTCGTCGAGAGCCTCGCCGTCTTTCAAAAACTTCACAGCCACTGCCGAGTGTCGGCCACCTTCGTCGTGCCGTCGGAGGAAGAGGCTTGGCCCGCGGCTTTAGGTGGCTTACCCTTGGGGGCCTTGTAGAAACGCCTCAAAACCTGCCAAAAGCTTCTGTTGCTGCCGTCCGCCACATCGGCCACAGTGGCGGAGCTTGAAAGCGCTCGGCCAACCCCTCAAGTCAATCAAGCAATGCTCCGAAGTCCTGCTCCGACACCACCCACCAAGCCATCGCCCACCGTCATCGAGATACCAGACGACGACTCCGACTTTGATCCACAAGACGAGGCGACAGCCAGGAGTGCATCCAACGACCGGGCAG
>JNBR01000082.1:192790-253726 GCA_002081595.1 Achlya hypogyna | reverse complement strand
TTTGGCTGTCGTCGGCGTTGGCGGTGTAGTGGTCGGCGTTGGTGGTGTAGTGGTCGGGGTCGGTGGTGTAGTGGTCAGAGTCGGTGATGTCGTGGTCGGCGTTGGCGAAGTCGGTGTTGGCGGTGTGGTGGTCGGGGTCGGTGGTGCCGTGGTCGGCGTCGATATCTTGTCTATTGACCCTGAGGTGCTAGGAGATGTTTTGGCAGTTGTTGTTGAAGGTGCTGTTGTTGTCGGGGTGGGTGTTTGAGTTGAGAATGGTGGTGTTGTCGTCGTTGGGGGTATCGTCGGGCTTGTCGACTCCGTTGCGCTCGGTGAGGGCACGGGTGTCATTTTGGGAGGTGGTATTGGCATTGAAAAAGTGGATGCTGTCGGAGCAGTAGGAGGTGCATTGGTGCTGACTGGTGGTGTGGTGACTGGCGAAAGCGTCGATGCAGGCATTGCTGTTGTGAAAGGGAATGCTGCGGATGCCATCGGGGTCGGCTGTGGAGTGGTGACTGGCAATAACTGTGTAGAGGCAGGGAGCGTCGTGGTGGTTTCTGGTGATGTGGTAGTAGTTATGGGCGTTGGGGTTGCTATAAGGGTTTGTATCAACGACAGTGTCGACAAAGGGTTTGAGGTTGTGGCTAGAGCCGATATCGTAACGATGGTTTGTGTTGTGGTTGGCAAAAATGCCGTGGTTGGCTGCGGTGCTGTCGTAGTCGTCAAAGACAAAGGTGCAGGCATTGTTGTCGGTAGCATTGCGGTTGCTTTTGTCGGTGTCGAGGTTGCTGGCGGTGGCCTAGTGGTTGTAGGTGGTAGCGTCGTGGCAGGAGGCGGTGTGGTGGTAGGAAATGGTGGTTGTGTCGTTGCTCGGGGCGGCGCAGTTATTACTGGTGGCTGCGTAGTTGTACGCAATGGCGTAGTGACTGGTGGCGCCTTTGTCGTGGGCGATGGTGTCGCTGTTGAAGGCATCGCGGTGGGTGCAGTCGTTGTCGCTCTCGTTGAAGTGGTAGTTGGCGCCATAGTTGATGTTGGAAGCTTTGTCGGTATTGTTGGTGTTGATGGTGTCAACTTAGCCGCATCTGAAGAGACTACGTCTGCGCGTCACAGAATCAGAAGCACAGCAGGCGTTATTGTACCTTGTCCAGATGGAGTGGCATCGGCTTTGGAACTTGTTTGAGTTACGATGACCAAGACTGCAGCAATTGTCATACCAATGGCCGCTGCAATACGGCGGATTTTGGGCGTGCACTCGAAATTTTGTCGGAGTACTCGTTGCCTACCCTCGAGTGCGTTGAGCTCTCTTCTGTTGCCGGTTCCTTCCGATGGTTGCATGACTGTGGAATCGAGAACTGAGTAATCGCGCTGGTCGCAGCCAGAGAAGCTGGTAGGTGCACCGGCTGTGCGTTTTGATTAACGAGTGAGAACAGAAACTCGGTCGAAGAACAACAAATCTGCGCATATCGGACGGGTTCATTAGGGTTCTAGCATCACAGTTTGCCGATAACATAATACTCCAGCGACGAAATGATTCGAACTCAGCTATTAATATGGGCAGCTAGCGCCTTGTGGAACCGCATGAATCGTGGTCCCGTAGGTGGGCCTGATACCGACCTCTCCGTTCCCGCAAGGACAGCTACCACTGGGCCTCGCTTGTTGCCGCTTAGTGTTCGGCAGGATGTTGACGCTTTTACAAGTCATCGTGGACTTCTCTCAAACCCAATGGCCAACGTTTTGCTTGACACGGTTGACGTTAAAACGTCATGCGCACCACGCCAGAGTTAACCCCCGATTGCGGTTGGACGCAACGTAACGTTAACGGCGATGCGTAAGCGCCCAGTGAAGAGACAGCTCGTTAGTAAAATCAAGCGCATCTGCATCCTGGTTGGGGCCTCAATACAAAGCCGTTGGCCTGGTCAGTGGGTTGGTTGCGCGGCAATAAAATTTTACAAGTATTTGCGATGAACAGTAAACACCAATGTTGGTAGAGTGATTATCACGCTTTCGTGCTGCGAGCGAGCGAAGACTTTTGTCACATTCGATTGCCGCTCCGCCAACTCCCGGATGAAGCCCGCACCTGGGTCGTGCGGCGCCACGCACTCGGCTCGCAGGTCTTTGAGCTACGCACGAATTCGTTCACCTACACATCCGCGTGAGTCACCGCCTACTTGGTCTTACCGTCGTAGCTGCCGCCATGAGCACTAAACGCAAAAAAGTTTGGCATATACCGGCATCGTTGAGCTGTCACGGCCTCGAGAGTCCCGACGCAGCGCAGCGATTTCCCACGCGTTCCACCAGCGCCGTTTCATGGCGTGGCAGCATCTGTATGACGGCAAACTGACGCGCAATGGCGGCGAACCCAATGCAGTCAACTGGCGGCCGAGCTGGAAGTGGCCTGCAGGATTGCGAATATATCACGGGGTTCATCTGATTTGATGTTATTTTTAGAATCACACCTGCCCAATGTATAGTGCCGGAATAAAAATGGTTTGATTGTTGGCATGCCCTAAAGTGCGGTGTGTTTTGGCGTTTCGCACATCCGACTTGCTGTTCGTATGCCATGCGGCGCAAGGCTGCCAGCACGCACACTCACACACTCATACCCTTGTGTACTTGATGTACGCCGAGCCCGGGGTTGGCCGCGGGTGGCTGCTGCCCAGCAGCAGAGAAGGGCTTTGATCTTGCGTGGTTGAAGGAGGATCGGTCCTAGGTCGTCATCGTACCGGCCTGGCTACCGATCTGATCACGGTACTCCCGGGAACCAATGCTATCATTCCAGCCAAGACCAGGGGAGAGGCCGTACGTCGTACACGGTCCAACGCAATGTACGCCACGCGCAGCGCGTGCCACGTCATTTGCCGCCTGTGGCAATGGAATTGATTTCTGCGAGTGCAACTTGGGCTTTGTGGAGATATGCTTGGAAGTGCGGCGACACCGCAGCGGCAGTTCCCGCTGGCTGTACCGGTAGGCTGCAACGGCTCGTATGCATAAGAAGGTTTTGAGGTTGGATCTCGCGTTCCTGGGCTGGAGATGGCCATCAGACGCTAGCGGCACGCACAGTGCTGGACCCGTGCGCCATGCTTTGCAAACAATGCGTACGATACTGCACATGCGTGCACCGATGCGGAGAGTCTGCGCGCTTTCGCCCGCGACAGCAGCCTCGCCCAGTACGAGAGCTCGTATCCTGTCGTGAGCAGACCATCGCCCTGTGCGCGTTGCTCCAGAACATGGAAATGCATCGAGGTTCATATATTCGCCTTAACCTCCGTGATACTCAAGTCAGCCTCCACCAACTGTTGTTTCAAAGACACCGCCGCAGCACTGACAGCAGGCCTCCAAGGTGCTTCGCGAGAACTGGGAAGCGACTTGGACCCTCCACCCGCGAGTCGAGAGCCACATTGCCTCCGCTCACTACAAGGTGGGGCCAGTGGCACCTATGGCAGCGTCAGCACAGGTGGCGCCTCGAGGAGGCAGTACCGGTGCAAAAACGTGGACCACGGTGCACCGCCTTGAGACAACCCCTCTCATGGGCCGGTGCCCTCCACCCGCAGGTAGAGTCGGCACCGATCTCTCCGTGAGAGGGGTTCGTCCATGCCACAAGTCGGATTTCGTCCTAACAACAATGTTCAGAGGACCACAAGATGCAGGCCTACCTCGCGAGGCAAGCCTCGGCGGACCCCACTGCCGATGCCACTGCAGCGCTTCTACTCAACACTTGAGAAGGGCATCATTGAGACCCAGAAAGATTCCAAGCGAGAAATGAAATCATCGGAAAGCTTCTCACCGATTCGACTGAGGCGATAGTGTTCGCTGAGCATCGTATACCGGATCTGTGCAGTATCTCGGCGCGCTCAGCCAGCACATCAGCGATCACACCCTCGACCAGACTCCGAAGGGTTCGGAATGATGTGCCCGATGCAGGCGGACCCGAGCTCACAGGGAGTGCCAACAACGGCGTGGTCGCCGTAGGCGCAGTCGTCGCTGGTGCGGCCACAGGCTTCCGATGGGCCGCGGCCCCAGACACCTGGCCGGTAGTCGATGGCGTCGTCACTGCGGCTCCAGTCATGGGCTTGTGCGAAGCCTTGGCCGGCCGTGACGAGGCCGCTGCATGCGCCGGTGTCACTGGTGCATTGGGACGCTGCGTACCGCGAGACGATGCACTGGCAGTCGATGGCCTGGCAGTCGATGGCCTGGCAGTCGATGGCCTGGCAGTCGATGGCGACTTTGCTCCGGGCTGAGTCATGGTCTTGCGCGAAGTCGTAGTCGCCCGTGATGAGGTCGTTGCAGTCGATGGCGTCGATGGCGTCTTCGCCGTGCATGGCGTCGCGGGCTTGCGCGTAGCCCTAGCCTTGGCCGGCAGTGTCGAGGCCGTGGATTTTGTCGAGGATGCCGGTGTCGGTATGCGTGGCTGCGTAGGGGTCGACGTCGGTGCAGCGGCCGCTTGACGGGCAGTGTATCGTGATGTCGATGGCGTCTTCGCTGTGCGTGGCGTCGCGGGGTTGCGCGTTGCCTTAGCCTTGGCCGGCGGTGTCGAGGCCGTGGCCTTCTTCGAGGTCGCCGGTGTAGGTGTGCGCGGCTGCGTAGGGGTCGGGGTCGGCGCAGTGGCCGCTGGGCGGGCAGCGTTTCGCGATGCCGAGGTAGCCGTCGGTCTCATGTAGTTCGGAAGCATCCTTGGTTGGCAAGCGATCGTATTTCAAAGTGCGTTCGTAGAGCCCTGCAACGTCGCTGGAACCCGACGGTCTCTTGACTATACGCAAAGAGCTTCTACAGCAGTGAGCCAATGTATGAAGCGAATTGCCGACATTGACAGGACGGCACGTCATTGACAGGCGCGCACGTCATAGACAGGAGAGCATGTTAGCGACATTGACAGGAGGACACGCCATTGACAGAAGACACGCCATTGACAGAAGACACGCCATTGACAGAAGACACGCCATACATTGGCGAGCATCCTGTTGAATGATTTTACCCTCGAATCCATGCTGTCGGTGCTGCGTTGGAACTGCTGGTGCGAACCAACGAATATGGAGCCACGAGAAACTTGTGACGCTTTAGTGGTCGCATAGGAATGGCGCACCGGCCAAATAATGGTGAAACTTCGTCATGACGCAAGTGTACGCAGGGACAAGTGCTTTTGAACGACGGCGATCGATGAACACGTACGCCGCGAGGCAGCTTCCCAAGTCCTGTGGCGAATATGAGCACGATGCTCCCCAATGCACAGGTTCCAAGGTTTCGTAGGTCCGAGTCAAGGTCCCACCTGTGGCGAGATCGACCTCGGCTGTAGCTGACAAGGCGAGCGAGTGCGGTGTCATGGTCTTGTATCCTGCAGCCTTCGTTAATGCATTCTGGTGTGGTGTAGGGCAATTGTGGGCTCATATGCTCCAGCAAAACTATGGCTTACAGTCATACTACGACAGTAAACGACCACCAAAGCCTTCCCACAGCTCCGTCCATTGTCTCTTCAAGAACAAGTCGTATATGATGCCAAACTTACAAATTAACAGAGCCCTGGATCGCGGTTAGCGCCGTTGAGAGGGTTGCTGGCCGTGGCGACAGGAGAGCCAACATCACGAGTTGACGTTGTGGGTGAAGAAGCGGTGCAACTTGCGCGCGTTCGTGGGGCCGACTAGAGGCTCGAGGTCGGCAACCGCCATTTTGCTCAGGTCCGCGAGGTTGGTGACATGCGCAGCAACTTTACGGTAGTTGTGCGCCGTGATGCCGGGTAGCTTGCGCAGCACGTCCACCGCGTTCATGTTGTAGAAAGAACTGCTGTTGGCGCCAGCCGCTGAGCCTACCGCGACAGCCGCCTCTACGTCCGGGTCGTCGTGGCCCTTTTTCACTTGCTTAAAGAGCTCCACCGTTGCTTGCGGCGACTTGGACCAGAGGAAGCGCAGCTAATCGCACGTAAGCACGGACGTAGGCCCCGCCGGACCTGCGGAAAGTGCAGCACGAGCAGCGACAGCTTGGATGTAATGCTACTGTGTTTGATGTCGGTAGTGATCTCGCCCACTTCCTACGCCCTGTAAGAGAGGCTCCATCGGGCCACCAAACCTGCAAGGCAAAGGGCTTCTCCGGGTTGAATTCAATGAGTAGCAGAGGCGTCTGGCCAGCGCTCACCAGCGAGCATTTCGGTGCCTCGTACCTGGTAGTGGCGGGTCATCATTTCGGCCTGGTTGAAGAGACGACCGTTGTTGAGCGAGCCGAAGAGGTCGCTGATAGACTTGCGCTCGACGCACATTTGCGACGAGAGGATGTAGTCGCCGACTTCGAGCGTCACAGGGTGCAGCACGATCCCTTCCCGGTGCAACATCGACGGCAGCGCACTGCGAAACTCGCGTACGTCGACGACGACTCTGGTGGAGACGAGGTGGATCTTGGCGCGGCCGCCCGTGCGGGTGTCGAGGCTGTACTGCGGAGTCTGCTTGGCCTTTATGTGCGCGGGAAGGTCGTACACATTAAGCGGAATCACCATATGCTCTTTCTGCCGTATAAGCTTCTCGAATGCTTCCTGAGCAATGTGAGCTCCGATTTAAGGTGCCGGCGCTACCTTCTCGCGCCTGACCTCAGTCAAATACGCTTGCCGCTCTGCGCTCTCCTCGTACAGCATGAAGTAGACGCACAGCGGCGCACTTGCGTAGTGGGCATGGTACACCTCCAGCTCCCGGATGAAGCCCACGTCTGGGTCGTAGAGCACCACGTGTGCCGGCTGCAAGTCTTCGAGCAGCGTCGCGCACTTCTTGGCCTGTGCATACGTGCAAAGAACCAGGTGGTCGTCCCGCGCCAGCAATCCCACCGGACCGGCTGATGTCGCCTTCTTGGCATTGCCGTCGTGGCTAGCGACTGTGAGCGCTGGCGGGCGCACCAGACCCACCTGAGCAGCACCAGCTCTTCCAAGGACAGCCCGTAGGACGCCATTTCGCCGGGCGACGCTTCTGCGGGCGCTTTGCGCTTGGCGGCCTTGGGGCCGGTCGTGGCGGGCGCAATGCCGCAGGCCTGCAGCAGCAGCTGGTGCTCAGTCGAGAACGACGAAGCACCCTTCTGCTGCAAGTAGGAGCAGAAGCGCCGACGAAGCATGTCAGTGCCGCCAAAGTACAGGTACTCGCGAAGCTGTGAGCACGTGCGCTCGTCGCGGACCATGATAAGCGTGCTGGTGCCGCCGCGGAGCGCCGCCGCAGATGGGGTGTCGCGAATCTCGCGCAGGAGGTCGTCGACCGCCTGCCATTTGGCGTTGGGCTCAAGCGTGAGCTCGATGGCGCTCTTCGTCTTGTTGAGCTGGTACAGCCGCTTCTTGGCCGCCGTGAAGAGGCGGTCAGCAGCGGCCGTGAAAAGCCACGGTGACGGCGTGCGTTGCTGTCCGTTCTGTGCCTTTTGCGCCTGGAGAAAGCTGTAAAACGTGATGGCGTCGTAGCGCGTTGAGTACGCGAGCAGCTGTGAGGAGTCAGCGGCGAGACGACCGGCGGACGCACCTGCCGCAGCACCGTGAGGTCCCCTGTGAGCTGCTTTGTCTTGTGCGGCAGGCGGTGCCAGATGGCGCTGAGCTACGCTGCGTTGGAGGCAGCCAGCGTGGTTAGCGCACCTGTTTCTTGAGCATGAACTCGAGGGCTTTCGTGAGCGCGTTCGTCATGGTGAGCTCTGTTTCGTCCAGGTCTTTGCAGCTGCGCTTGAGCTCGTTGAGCGTGGCCTCGAGAGCGACGAGGAGCGCGGCTTGCATGTCTTTCATGAGCGGCGACAGCGCCACATCGATCTCGAAGACCTCGGGTTCGTGTTGTGCGAGGACCGAATGGATCGCCATGTGGAAGCGTGGGTACAGAAGGAGTTTGCGCAGGTAGAGCAGCTTCATGACCTGCTCGACCTTGTGGAAGCCGTTGGAGAATGCATACGCGTCTTCGGAGAAAGCCTTGACGAAGCCCGATCGGTTGGACTCACGAAAGAGCCTTAGGATAAATGCCTCAACAGAGGTGTCGGTCACGCGGTGCGCGTCGCCCACGAGCAGCCCCGTGATCATCTACGAGGCGTTAGCTCGTCTTCTTCTAGCATTGTTGTGCACGGGGGAGTCTATCGTTTGATTGAGCAGGTCCACGACGAGGATGCGGGATGTGATGAAGAAGCACCCGCCTTCCTTGTAGAGCTGCTTGCGTTCGTGAACTGTGTACTTGTTGGTGATTATCTACGCAAGCAAGTCGCATGTCTAGCGGAAAGCTTTCTTGCCTTGGGTAGCTGCGCCGTGGGCACGCCCTGCGCCTCGAGGCTCTCGATATAGAGCTCGGCTGAGTCCGTTGCGTTCAAACAAAGGACTAAATTCGTCGGAGCACAGTGCAGCCGGAGGAAGTTCGTGAGGAGCGAGCGCTGTGCAAGGCCCTTAGCAAGGATCACCATGATGTCCCTCTCCAGCAGAAGGTTCTCCATCATCTCCTTCTCGAAGTCCAACCAGTACGGCGCCATGGCTGCGCGGCGAATTTCCCACTGACCCGCTGCGCCAGGCCATTGGCCGGATTTCGATCCGATATTGGCCAATCACGCCAACAGTCGAGATTTTGGATCCAGAGGATGAAGACCATGGCTGCAAAGCGCGCCTTCCATGCGGCCCAGGGCGGTAGGGACGACGTCCTCGGGAACGGCGGTGGTAGCAAGAAGGCTTTCCGACAAGCAAGGAAGACCGGCTTTCTCTCACTTCCAGCGCGTGGACTCACAGTCTTTCCAGACGAAGCGTGTCATCTCCAAGACTCGATGGAAACAGTGGGCAGCCACTTGTAGGCCGAAGGCTCATGCGAGTGGCATAGGACGAGAAGGTTTGGGAGTGTGTCGACTTAATCAAGATCGATCTAAGCCACAACGAGATCCCATCGATCCCCAGCGCTATCGCCATGGTCACCGGGCTACTCTGGCTCAAACTCGCCCAAAACAAGTTGGAGGAATTCCCTCCAGAGCTCTTTACGATCACAACGCTGACGTTTCTTGACGTAAGCAAGTACGTTCTTGCGATCTAAGATCACTGCCCATTCACGCGTTCTTCTAGCAACGCCCTTCGGGGTGCCTTCCCGCCGCAACTCGGCCAATTGGTTCAACTCAAGGAGCTTATCCTCTCGGGCAATAAACTCACATCTTTACCCGATTCACTGGGTCAACTCGTATCACTCGAAGCTCTTCGTGTTGAAGATAATCTCCTCGCTACCTTGCCGTCGACGATCGGTACATTCTTAATCGATCTTCACGACGGCTTCTCATTCACGCCATAGGGACGCTTCAAAAGCTGCACGTGCTCATGGCTCAAAGTAACCAGCTAGAGGCGATTCCAGAGGGCCTCGGGCGTCTTCGGGCCATCTCGTCACTCGATCTGAGCAAGAACAAATTGTCGTCGCTCGACGGCTGCCTCAAACACACGGCGTTGCTCAAATTTCTCGACCTGCGGCAAAATCATCTCGTCAAGTTCCCCGAGCTGCCCATCAACGAATGCGGCCTGGACCAACTCTTCCTTGGCTTCAACCAGCTCGAGACACTGGACGAGACTTCGCTCGTGCGCGCGCAGCACCACTTGACAGTGCTCGACCTCCGAGATAATAAGCTCACGGCGGTGCCCGATGCCATCGCGCAGCTCTATCGCCTCAAAACGCTCGATCTCTCGAACAACGACCTCTCTGACCTGCCTCCAGGTCTCACCAGCATTCTTGATGTCGCCTCATTGGTGCGTTAGGTCTTGGGTACCTCAAGGGCCTCAACCACATCCTCGTCGACGGAAACTCGATGCGGTACTGGCATCTGCTGGCTGTGGCGCTCGCGATCATGCGTAGAGCCATTCGCCGTTCCATTCTCTCGTCGGGCTGCGAAGCGCTCAAAAAGTACCTCCGCACACGGGGTAAACCTCCCGTCGGCGTCGATGTTCTCGAAGAAGAAACGGACGAGTTCGCCCTGCAAGTCCCGAGTGCATCGGGCATCGATAATTACGTGTTCCAAGAAGCAGCGGCTTCCGGCACCTTGGACCTCTCGAGCCATCGGTGAGAACTTGGCCCTGGCAGCGTTGCTGACGCTACCGATGTAGGCTTTCAACAGTGCCTCATGAGATTTGGGCGTTTGAGCCCCTGAAATCCACCCTTACTTCGCTAACGCTAAGCAAAACGGGCCTCAGCGCCCTTCCAGAGGAGCTCGGACTCTGCCAGCAGCTGCACACGCTTGTGGCCGAGGACAACCAACTCGAGGCCGTGCCAATAGCCGTGTTCCGCCTGCCGCATCTCATCAACCTGCGCCTCCGGAAGAACAGCCTCACGGAGCGGGCCTTTGATGACGCCTTTCACGGCCGCATGAAGCTCAAGGTCCGGCGAACATGGCCATAGGAATGGCTAACCCGCAAGTAGGAACTCGATCTCCGCAACAATGCCCTAAGTGCGCTGCCGGCAAATCTGCATCAACTGTCGAGTCTTAACACGCTGCTGCTGTCGTTCAACCGTCTCGCATCACTTGCAAGTGTTCTGTGGAGCAAAATGGCGGCGCTTTCGATCGTGAGCATCGCCGACAACAAGGTGCGTCATGATTCAACCCGTGGGCTAGAGCTCGTTGCAGCTGGTAGATATTGGCACGATCTATGAGGCGCCGCAGCTCTCGTCCTTGTCGGTCGAAAACAACAATCTCCAGCAGGTCCGTTTTTTGCGCGCGCGTCGTTCCACAGCAGACGTAGATCCCCCCGGAGCTCGGTCTCTGCCCGAAGCTCAAGGCGCTCTACATCAGCGGCAACCCACAGCGCACTGTGCGCATCTCGACCGTGAACAAGGGCACCGAGGAGATCATGGCGTATCTCAAAAACAAGTTACTGCCCGAGGACATCGAGGCAATTTTACAGGCGCGCAATTGCGCACCGGATGATCAACTACCTCCGTCGCCCGTGAAGGCTCAACCAACGATGGTGCCAAAGCCGCCCGCAGCAGCTGCCACCCACGCCGCCACCCACGCCGCCACGCCGTCGAGCCTCGCTGCGGCGGTTCCAACGTCGCGACTGGACGCAACGATTGTCGCGCTCGAAGACCAACTGGAAGACACAGGGCTCTCCGCTGCCAAGCGGTACGCGCTCAAGAAAGATCTCGCCAAGGCGCGGGCCGAAAAGATCCGCGCTGCGCGCCTTGGCGCTCAGTGAAGCCAAGGTGTTACTAGTATATAGGATGGATATATTATGCGCTCATGCGGCGGCGTTGGTCTCGAGGTATGGTGCCCGTGCGCGGCTCTCTGCAATGAAGCGTTTCTTGTGGTACATGCATTCGACGATGAACCCGACCGCTGCCACGACCACGATGCAGATGCCAGCGATCCAACCGCCGGAGAGACCAGCGCTAGAGACTTCCTGAGGCGTGCCTGTGTTGGAGATGGTCGTAGCGCCAGATGACACGGAGCCAAAGACTACAGGCGACGCGCCGCTGAGCTGCAGTGCGAGGGAGTACCCTTCCAAAGCCGTGAGACTGTTGGAGCACGAGACGCTGAGGTTCGTTGTCGTCGGTGCCAGGCACGTGCAGCCGGAGAGAGTGACGGACGCCGCGCCTTTCGAGGCCACGACTGCGCACGTCACGTTGCCTACGTTGAAACCCGAGCCAGCAACGAAAAAGTTCGTGAGCGCGCCAGTTGTGGGGAACGATTCTGGCTTGCTCACCGGCGTCACAACGGCAGCGGCGGCGGCGGAACTCGAAGCCACGAAGATGGTCGCGCCGCAGAGTGTGTAGCTCACATTGAGCGTCGAGCTCCCCATAAACGGCGACGGGAGGGTCAGCGTGGTGCCGTCGGCCGTCGTCGCAGGAAGTGCTGTGGTGTTTGGGCTCAGTGCAAAGTTGGCATTGGAACCAGCGCAAACATCGCCCCTGAGGACGACCTTGGTCGTGCCAGTCGATGGTGGCACGAGGCTGATGGGTGTTGAGCTTGAGAGAGCACTGATGGTGGCGATTTGGGTCATGGCGCCAAGCTCGGCATCACCAACTTTGACTTGGACGTACACAAGCGAGTTGATAGAGACAGCATCGCAGGCCAATGGCGCAGCCATGGAGAGCAGCGCGGCCTGCCCAGTCGTCGTCGCCGTCACGTTCCGAAGGACTGAGTTCGCCTCGGGAACGACGCACGTCGTGGCGCCTGCTGGCCCGCGGCAAACCTGCACCACGTTGCACGCGTCGACGCTCGAGAACCGGTCGCCCTTGACGGGGATGTTGGCGGCGCAAATGGTGATCGGGTCTTGCGCGGACGTCACGACAGGCGTCGTTTCCGATGAAAAAGTAGCAATCTTGACGACATCCGACTTGTCCAGAGTCGCTAGCAGTGTATTGACACCGTTCTTCGTCTTTAGTGCGATTGCCCAGTCAATAGGCGCCTGCAGCGTGGCTACGACGGGGCACGGGTCCGCGCTGGATTTTGTGCACAATGCCGCATTGGTCGTGTTAATCGCCAGCGCTTTGACCTGCGGAAGGAGCACCCCACCGCTGTCGCATGATGGCCTTGATCCCAGAGAGAGTGTGATCGTCGGCGCGTTCGCCGGATCGTAGTTGCAGAGAGACAAAGGCACGCTTGTGGTGCCACCAGCGATACCAGCCGACCCTTCAAGGATACACGTTTTGCCCCCACAAGAAGCGCAGGAGCCGGCGCCTACGCTCTCCTGAGCGACCGGTACCCTAGGACGCCAACGTACCTGCGGCCGTCGTGGCGAGGGCCATCAACGAAACCAGTCGTCGTAGCAGCATGGCCGGGAAGCAAGTGTCCACTCGAGATGACGCGAGGCTGAGATCCGGTGTATGTTTTTTTTTCGTCCCGTCATACGACATCCAAGAGAACATGGCAAGCTTTTTAAATTTGGTAGGTCCCCCCACACGGTGACTGCTCGTTACTTTTGAACCACCCCTACTCGAATGCTTCCTGCAGCCTTTATAAACAGACAACGCGCGGCTTTCTCAGGATTACACCGGCCGTGAGTAGCAGGGGAGGGGGCGGTGAAAAACAAAATTGAAGTTGGCTGTCGTATGACAGTGTCGGCGACAAACTTTGGCGGCGATTGCCGCTGGCTGCTGCCGACGGTTGCTTCTGAATCGATGTCGAAGGAGTTGCTAAATTAGAGTCGGCCGAGGCCCGGGCTTAAATAGGGACGACATCTGAGGGCTCGCCGACGAGGAACAATCGGTCGTCCTTGAACAGCACGGTGTCAGGGCGGGGGTTGGTGCACACGTAGTTGGCGCCGCCGCAGCCATGCAGCACACCGATGCAAATGACGTCCTACGCCTGTGTAGAACCTTGCGGCGTTTGGTGTGCGCTACCGCTTTGAGCATGCGCGAGAATGCCTCCGCAAAGGTCTTGCCGTAGAGTGCGAAAGGCAAGGGGGCTTGAAATAGTTGACGTTGCCTGTGGTCTGTCGTTAGCAATCTATTTCCCGTAAAAGCGCGCGGTACTTGGAGACGTCTGTGGTGTGGCCGTGGAGCAGCATCTCGAGGATTTGGACGATATATGGTTTGCGGTACCATTCGCTCATCACGTGATCAAGAAGTCCACTGACGTAGACGCGACCTGCGTCGAAAATCAGAACACTGACGGGCTAAAAGGATTGACCAGAAACGTAGGGTGGCTCAAAGATGTGGGGAAGGTCTAGGAATGGTGTAGTATTGGCCTCGACCTCTTCCTCGTCGTCGTCGTCAGCGACGGTGTGGATGCGCCGAACGGTCGAGAGTGGGCTCCGTAGCTGCACCGGTGGGCGGTACGTCGACTGCACGAGGCGGCTGAGAAACTTGACGTTCGACTGCTTTTCGAGCTCCACGATCATGTTGGGCTTGACTTTGTTGTGCTGGCAGGCTTCGATGATGTAGCGGACGGTCGTGATTGCGTCGGCGTCCACCATGTTGTCGTCCAGGAGTTTGCGTGTCGAGAGGACCGATCCCTATTTGGATACGTGAGATGCCCTTTCCCCTGAAGTGGCAGCGGACAAGCACAATGATGGCCCGTGCACGCTGAATCGAGACGTGCTGCAGGTCGGACGCGGAAAGCGCCGAGCCTTGGAAAAAGTAGATCGAGCCCGCGAACCAAAAGATGCTCTTGTACGTGGCCTCCGTCATCTTATGCTGCGACAGCACTATGATGGCGGGCGGGCCTTCCTTGGGATCCGTTTTGAGGGACTTGATTGCCGTGACGATGTCGAATAGCGAGTAAGGAATGCCGATAATGATGATGTGCCGCCGAAGGTTCTCAGGCAGTGGTTTCTCCTACAAAACCAGGCATTGTCAGCCCAGGAGTTCAGAAGTTGGCGCACCAAAAAGAGCTCAAAGGGAGACTTGGCGTCGCGCGGCGCCGTCTTCGTGAGGCTAGAGCTGCGCGTCGTGCGGCGCAGTGCTTCGACAGCGGCACTCGCCTGGCTCGTCCGCGACGACGCAAGATACTTCATGAAGACTGGCATCTTGAGCATCTGCCGCTTTTTGGCATCGATACGCTGGCGCGACACCTCAATATCGTGTTGTGACCGGACTACCGTCCGAGTGCGCATTCGCGGCTCGGTCAGGTGCAGCTCCCATTGAAATGTGCGCACGTCGTCAAGAGATATCTTGCGCACGTCGTCTTTGGCGCTGCCCCCGGATGCAATCACATACACATGGCACGTCGAGTCCTCGTACACTGGTAGTTTGTGGTCCATGTGCAGGAAATGGGGACCTTCGTCCTAGCGCCGTGTCAGCATTCATTGCTCAGGAAGGATCTACTGTCTCGGCGGCAATGCAGATGACGGAGAGGCGTTGGAATAGAAAAAGGACGAGCTCACCGTACGTGAGATCGGCGAACTGCGGTGGGAGATCCATCAGGTAGATCTCTTGGCGCAGCCCGTGCAAGTAAGCATTTTCCCACGACGTTTTCGGCTTCGGAAGCTCGAAGCTCGGGGCCACCGTCGTCATGAGGTTTGCAAGCAGTGTGGATGCACCGACGACGCTGATGGATTTCGAAAGGAGCGAGAGCTTGATCTGCTCAACAGACACGACGCAGGTGGCCCCCGAGAATATACAGTGTTGCACGCTGCCTGTTGACAGCACTTGGGTAAGGATTGGGACAGTGGGTGCCATGATGCGGCGGCACACGGCCGTGAGTAGGGAGCACTTCTGGTCGACGTCCGCGCCCGACCGACTCGTTGTGATGAAACAAGCGACAGCTTCCCGGAGGGCCGCGCGCTTTTGATCATAGACGTTGAGTGGCGAGCCGATGATGTACGTGACCCGCGGCTCGTACTGGTGGATGATCTTGAGCATCTCAGGGCCCGGCGGCTTCAGGTGCAGAATGACTACGTTTTCGTTCCAGTTGGGGCTGTCCGGGTGGAAGAACTCCCGCAGGAAGTGGCGCAGCATCGTTGGGTTGATGCCGTCTGACACCGAGAGCAACACGGCGGTCGGGTGGCGCTTGTACTCGGAGTACCGCGTCGTGAACTTGGACCGCTCGGACATGAGCGCCACGAGGGCGTTCACTTGTAGCGGCAGCACGACGAACGTAAAGAGAATCATGCAGCCCATGGCTAGCCGTCCCAAGCGCGTCTTGGGTGCGATGTCGCCGTACCCGACAGTCGTCATCGACACCTACGCTAGCGATGAGGTCGTGACGCATGAACTCGACCCACTGCGATGCAGTACATCCAGTCGAAGAGCGGGCGGCTCTGGCAGTGACAGCAGCCCAGGGAGGCCCCTAGGCCCAGGGAGCACAGGTGCACGTTTGCACACTTGAGTCCGTCGTGACGGAGAGAGTCCTGGCAGTTCCACGCGACACACTGGTCTGGGCACAGCTCGATGATTTGCATGGCACCCGACATGGACACGATAGTGCAGATCGCGGTCAAGAGCGTTGCAAGCACTTGCCGCTGGACCAAGGACGTTGTGAATCGCAGGAGCCGATAGGAGCGGAGGATGCGGAAGGCCTTAAGTACACGGAGAAACAGCACGAGCTGTTTGTTGTTTGGCGACTGCTGTGCGAATGCCGCTAGCTGCGCTTGCGTCGTACTGATCTCGACCCACGTCGGGATGATGCAGATCAAGTCGAAAGCCGACGCCAAGCTCGTCATGTAGCTGCCCCGCAGCGGCGCCGCATACAGGCGGACCATGTAACTATACAAGCATGAGTCACAAGAACTGGACGCGTGTAATCGAACTCGAGGGTGAAGATGGCGCCAATGATTTTGGTCGCGACTAGGTGAACCTGTGAGACGATGCATTGCGAGGGAACGCACGGGAGATGCCGGCGCTTGGGACGTTATCACCGCTGGTCCATACGACATGGATATACAGATAGACCATGATAAAGCTTAGACCGATCATGATCGCGTTGAGAGTGCTGCCGGCGAGCGACTGCTCGAGTGTGTGCTGCGTGTACTCACGAATGGACTCACGCCCACGCTTGGGGAAGAACGGGTCCCGCGGCCACCACGGCTTGAGCTGCAAATCCTCGTACCACAAGTAGCGCAGAACGGCAAGCCAGCGAAGCCGCTGCTCGAAGCGGGCAGTGCACCAGCGCAGCAGCTGCCTGCCGGCGTGCATCGTCGCGGCCTTTCTGATCCAAAACGCGAAACTGCTGTTGCCGAAACCCCGCGTGTGGGGATTGGCTGAAATGATGGAGATTGGCGCCATTTGATTGGTCACTAAACGCAGCACCTGATTGGGCGAAAAAGAGCAATTACGAGCATGACGGCGAGGCGACCGAGCAGCGTGCGGGCGTCCATGGAGTTTGCGGTCCGGCAGCGACATTGGCCCTGGGCGGTAGATTGACGAGGGTATGTGTAGGGACCACTTAACGCGGTCTCCGTCTCCTCCAGCCAAAAGGTATTTCTGCCGAATCAATCTTGTGCTCATGGAACAGTAGCTGATTGCCGTGGGCGGTCGCGACGTGCTCAAAATTGTCGCGCTTGAGGCCAGCGGCTTCGTCGAGAAGCGGAACCTGCGCTCGGCCAAGTCAAGTCTCAACTTTAGCACGAACGACATCCGCTGGCATCCACGTACGTCCCTTGGCGTGGTCTATTGCGCGACAGAGGAGCGTAGAGTCCGACTACCTGCTGGCAACGGCGTCGACGAACGGGTATATCGTCATTTGGGACATCCAGCGAGACACCGCAAAGCTGCAAAGTCCGTCACGACTCCTTGCGCCTTTGGTGACACTGGCTGCGTAGAGCGCGACTTCAAAGCCCACGATCGAGCCGTGAACCGCATCTGCTGGCACCCTACCGACCCCAATTTGTTGCTCAGCGCGTCGCAAGATGGTCTCATCAAGCTATGGGTCTCTACTACTTCACCGCTTTGGATTCCCACTCACTTTCGGCACAGGACCAGCGCTTCAAAGGCAAGCACATCAACACGTTTCAGCAGCAAAAGTCGGAGAGTGTTCGCGACGTCAAGTTCAGTCCCTTTGGCGACACCAAGTTTGCGGCTGCCTTTGAAAACGGCACCGTGGAGGTAGGCGCACAAGTCCTGCGGGCTCTGACGCCCACAGGTCTGGGAGCTCGGCAACAACAAGAAGCCCGAATTGACGTTCACGGCCCACCAAGGGCACATCTTGTCTCTGGACTGGCACCCGTCGCAGTCGTCTGTCATCGCGACGGGCTCGCGCGACCGCAGCGTCAAGGTGCGGGCGCCTCACTACCGTTTTTCCGCAAGCTGCTGCCGTAGATCTGGGATCTCAACGACGTCAACAAACCTCGTCAAACCATCGCTCTCATTGCCAACGCTGGGCGCATTCAGTGGCGACCCAACTGCCCTGGTACAGTCGCTCTTTCCCCACCGGCGCTGATGGACCGTAGAGCACATCGCTACGAGCTCGTCCATCACGGACAGCAGGTGCCCGCCTGTCCTCGCACCGCCTCACGCCCTGTCCGTAGCATCAACGTGTGGGATACGCAGCGGCCATTCGTGCCTCTGGCGTGCTTAAAGGGACACGCTGACATTGTGTCGGATTTTCAGTGGTTCGACACCCCTGTGAACGCGTCGCTCACGCCGCTGAGCGACACGGCCGGTGGGGCTTCGGGCGCTAAACGGGGCTGAGCCGCTCGTAGACAACATCGGATGCGGCTACTGGCAGCACATGCTCGCGTGTTCCAAGGACAAAACGCTCAAGTTGCATGCTCTCTCGCACGCCACAAAGCCCCACCAAAGCATGCACACGGTGGCCCTCGCGCTCAACATCGCGGGCCAGGTCGTATCGTCGCACGACGCTATAGGTGAGTGTCCGCCCGCACTGCAGCTGAGCCCAGCGTAGACCGCTCGTGCGCGGCCCTCAAAATCCACCAGTATGACCAGAACGAGCTCTTTGCCGCCACGGACCCAAGCCTCACGACTCACGCGCCGCCGCGCCACCAGCTACTGCATGCCTCCTCCTCGGCCGGTAAGCCGCCGCTCAACGCGTCGCGACTGCCGTTCAAGTCGGTGCGCAAGCCGTCGACGTCGCGCTCAGTGCCCAACCTCTCGGCGCTGCTGGCCGAGTCATCACCTGTCTTGGAGACGGCACCACCCCAAGGTACCTTCCTACCCACCAACCCCACGCTTCACTCACGCCTGATGCTGCCCAGCGCTCGTGACCGTGGCAAACCTCCAGAGCAGCATCTCGGCCGACGACCTGCGCGCGCACTTAGTAGGGGCGCCGCCTGCGCCGCCGTCGCTGTACCCGCAGCTCTTCGGCTTCAACGAGCAGGTGTTCCGCTTCCTGGCTCAGGAGTACAAGCTCTACGGCCCGATGCCCTTCCAAGACATGTGTGCCTACAATGCTTACGTACTTGCCCGTGTACTCGGCCTGCGACGACCCGCTGCATAGGTGGCGGGCACGGCTGGATGCGGCCACATGAAGAAGACGTGGCTCATCTTGCAGCTGCTCTACGAGAAGCGCACCAAGAGCCCGTCCGTAAACCGGGTACCGGCATCGAACTTGCCGCCGTCAACGCCGCTCCCTGGTGAAGAGCCGCTGCAGCTGGCCAAGAACGAGGCGTCGACGTTGCTCCAGCAGCTGGACCAGATCAACCCGCAGGCCATGCACGTAGGTACCGGCGGCAGCGTGGGGTGTTGCAGCAGCGGGTAGGGCGTGGACTTGTACCCGTATGAGGATAGTGGGGAGAAGGAGACGGCGACCGACGCCGCACCGACGCACAGCAGCGCGGTGGACGTCTCGCGGCTGCAAGACACGCTGCTTCAGGAGGTACTCGAGTTCTACACCGAGACGGGCGACGTCCAGGCGTGCACGACGGTGGCCGCCGTCATGAGCAAGGTGACGAATGTGGACGCGATCATGAAGAAGGGCTGGCTTCAGCAAGTGTATATGCATTACATCGGTACGCCCGTGAAGGTGCCTTGCCCTCACGGGTTGCGCAGACCTCCTGCACCAGCTGCAGCTCTACACGGTCGCAAACCACCTCGTGAAGAACTGCCCCGACACAGGCATTCGGCAAATGAACATGGTGCACTCGGGCGTGGCGAAACCGGTCGCTCACCGTCCGCGTAGAAAGCGACGACAATCTACACGTCGTGCGCCAACTGCAACAAGCCCATCGACCCCGTGCTGCCGTCCAAGACGCACGCACTCAAGCCGAGCCAGCAGGGCCTTTGCCACCACTGCTCCAACCTCGCGACCTGTTCGATCTGGTGGGTCGCCGAGCGCGGCCCTCAAAACTCATCGTGCCCGTAGCCAGCTGCCGGCGTCCGGGCTGTTCGTGTGGTGTCCCGTGTGCGCCCATGGCGGCCACCTCTCGCACATGGAGGAGTGGTTCGCGACGCAGCAAGTGTGCCCCACGGGCTGCTCCCATGTGTGCGCACCGTACATGAAGCTCGCGTCACGGGCGTAGCTTCGTAACTGGCGTAGTTTTCATTCTTATTAGCGTTTTTGAGCTTGGTGACAGATGGCTGCCTTGTGCCGAGAAAGTTGCCGAGTGACACCGAAGCCCACGCCGGTAGCGGCCCGCAAGCTCGCGGCCCTCGAGTTCAAGTTCCTCGACGAGATGGTCACCTTCGACGGTCGCAAGCATGGAACTGCCAGTTCATCGTGCAGTGCCGACAATCGTGTGCATGTTGAGGCTCGAACGTCGGATATTGAAACCTGCGAGGGCGGTTGCTCGGACGGTGGATTTGCTTACGATGGTAGAGCAATGAGCAGAGGCGAACTGCCTACGTGCGAGGAAACGAACAGGGGCCAGCCACTTCACTCAGCAAGTGACCCCCGACAACTCACCACCAGGGTATTCAAGGGCACGCTCGACAGCTTGAGTTCGCGGAGCATTTGCTCCTTAAACAAGACTTGCGATTCTCAATCGATGCGCTTCTTCCCCCATCGTAGCCGATTGCATCGTCGGCGCGAGCAAAGAAGCAACTCGGTTCTATCGGTAAAATGAATGGCGCCTGGCTGACTAGCCGTCCTGCGCTGAAGCTGTCAGTTTCTAGGACTCAATAACAACGGCTCAGGATGACAGTGCGAGGCTGCCGGACTTACATTCGATGCGCTGCTGCCCGGCTTAAGGCGTTTTGAAGCCTATTGCATGTGGCTGCTCCAGTGGCAAATCTCCTCTGCCGTGAGTCCCACAGTCAACCCCCGAGCAATTTGCTGGCACTGTTTGCGCGGCAACTACATGCGTTCGATCGGCGCCGGACGCCTACCGAAACACTGGGTGGTCTGGGGGACGAGACAAAAGAAACCAGAACCAGACGCTTGCGATTCGCTTAGATCTGGTCCAACGGATCGATGCCGAGCATCCGGAAGCACGTGTGCATGACCTTGAGGGTAGCCTGGCACAAAAGCAGACGGCTGTTCTGCTCGGGGACGCCGAGCACGCGGCACTTGGTGACGAAGAGCTGTACCTTCTCGGCCACGTTGTACAGGTAGGCGCAGAGGCGGTTGGAGCCGAGGTCCTTGTTGATGTGGCACACCACGTCCTGGAACTGCAGCAGCTCCACGGCCAGCGCCACTTCGTGCGCGTCGGCAAGGCCCAACACGCTCGGGCTGAGAGCAGCAACATCGACGCCGCTCTTGCGCACGATGGACGACAGCCGAGCGTAGGCGAAGAGAAGATACACGGCCGTGTTGCCCGTCGTCGAGAGCATCTTGTCGTAGCTGAACTCGTAGCTCGTCGTGGGGCTCTGGCTCAAGTCGAAGTACTTGACGGCGCCGTAGCCAATGCGCTCGGCGGCCGCGTCGACCTCAGCCTCGGGCAACGACGTTTGACCCGCAGCAATACGCGCTAGCAGCTGCTCCTTCATGCGGCTCTTGGCTTCGTCGAGCAGATCAACAAGGCGCACGACTTCGCCCGAGCGCGTCTTGAAGCGCTTGCCCGTCTCGTCGTTGACGGTGCCGAAACCGACGTGGTTGACACGGTGCACGCTCGGGTCGAGGATGCCCGACATGGCACCGACCTCGAAGAGCAGGCCGAAGTGATCCTGCTGCGTGTAGTCCGTGTAGATGATGATCCAGTCAGCCTTCTGCTCGTTGAGACGGTACCAGAGCGCGGCAATGTCCGTCGTGTCGTACAGGTACGAGCCGTCCGTCTTGACGAGCATGAAGGGCTGCTTGTACTTGGGCGTGAAGATGACCTTGGCGCCGTTCGAGTTCTCGGTGATCTTCTTGTCCTCGAGGAGCTTGATGACGTTGGGAATGATCGGGTTGTAGAAGGACTCGCCCATCTCCGTCAAGCTCACGCCGAGGCGATCGTACACCTTTTGGAACTCACGGCGCGAGATGTCGCAGAGCGTGTGCCACACCTGGCGCGACTGCGAGTCGCCCGACTGCAGCAGCACAACCTGGTCCTTGGAGCGCTTGTGGAAGGCCTCATCCTCGTCGAAGCGCTGCTTGGCGTTCTTGTACAACTGCGTGAGGTCCGTGATGTCGGGCATTTCCTGTTGCCACGTGGGGAAGACGTCCATAAGGTGGCAGATAAGCATGCCGAACTGCGTGCCCCAGTCCCCGACGTGGTTGATGCGCAGCACTTCGTGGCCCTGGAACTCGAGGATGCGGCACATAGCGTCACCGATGATCGTCGAGCGCAAGTGTCCGACGTGCATGTCCTTGGCGATGTTTGGCGACGAAAAGTCCACGACGATCTTAAGCTTCTTGCTCGGGCTTGCGTGCACGCCTTGCGTCAGCAGCGTCGCGAGGCGCGAGCCGATAAACTCTTTGCGCAAGAAGGCGTTGATGAAGCCCGGACCGGCCACCGAGAGCTTCTCGAGCACCGGGTTCTCGGGCATAGCCTTGAGGATGGCCGTTGCTACCTCGCGCGGGTTCGTTGGCGCGCCAGGCGTGCCCTTAAGCGCCGTGAAGATGTTCATCGCATTGTTGCACTGGTAGTCGCCGAAGTTGGCCGTCTTGGTGCGCGCCACGTCGAGCACAATGTTGTACTCGCCAAGCACGCCAGGGTATGCAGCGCGAATCGCTTCCTCGAAGAGGCTCTCGACGATGCCCAAGAGGTGGTCGAACGTCGTACCCGCCGCCATTGCCGGCGTGAGCGGAACGGTTTTGCGGGGTGCCTGGCCGCCGTTGGCCACGTACACGTCGGCGGCGGCGACGGTCGGGAGCGCGAAGAAGGCCGCAACATAGGCGCGGGCCGCGGGCAGCGGGAAGGTAGCTTGAGGCAGCGAAACGAGCGCAGCGCGAAGCACGGGCGCGACGACCACATCCGCAATGGTAATAGACGACCCGACGAGGAACTGCGACGTGGGGATCTTGGCATCGATGAGCGCAGCGAGGGCGGCCTTGTCGGAGCCTGCGGCAGCAACACGAAGCACGCGCTCCTCCCACTCAACATAGTCGTCGACAGCAAGGTCATCGAAGGCAAGGGCACCCGAGGCGGCCGAGACATACCGGCAGATCGCGTTAGCCGTGTTGATCGTGCGGCCCTCCGGCGTCACGAGCTTGGGCGTCGTGGACGGCGTCGGCGCCTTGCGCAATTCAAAGGCCGTCGAAGTCTCCTTGAGCGCGATCACGCACTTGAGTGCCCGTTCATTGAACGCGCCGAGCACGAGTTCCAGGGCCATGCTGTCTCGCTTCCGCTTCAGAGTGGCAATTGGGAAATGGCCTGGCATGATGATTTTATTCCTGAATTTAGGCTGTTATTATATTTTCAATACAATCATCAACATATAAAATGCAATTTAGCCCACATTTATAAATATCACCAAGATCGGGCAAGGAGACTTGAATGGCCACAAGAATCACATGGCCGATCCGTGGTCACGACGAGTGACGGGCAAACGCAAGCGTTAGCGGCGCCACCGACAGTGGCTGTCGGTGGCAATGGTGCGAAGTGGGACGCCAACCGCGGGGACGTAAATTGCACCAAAAGGCACCCGCACCGTAGTGTGCTATATGCATCCAATACCCCGATGGTAGTTCCTTGTGCTGCAGCCCAGCGGAATGGAGAACTTGAAACCCTTGCATGTAAGGGTCAAAGCGAATCGACGGGCCTGCGCCGTGGGGGGTTGCCAAAGAGAGAGCTCCAATGTGCTTCAGGAAAGATCGCGCACCGGTTCGAAAAGATATGCCAGATCTCAATTTCTGGTGACGGGATGCAGCTGTTGGGTCTGGTCGCTCTGGCATGGCTGGCCATGGTCAACGTCGTTGCCAAGACGACAATGATGAGTACGTCACCTCCCTCTATGGTCAACCACGACCCACACCTACTAGTACCACGGAGGGAGGAGCTAGTGACGGGCCGAGTGAGCGTGCTCAACGGCACAGCAGGAGCGCTATCGCTGGCGTATTACCTCACGGCACCGGCAGACTTGCACTACGCCGTTGTGCGAACTGGCAGGAACGCGCTATCGGCGGAAGAGATCAAGATCGCGGCGACGGGCAACGCCACAGCGATGGACGTGATCGTTGCGGCTACTATTGTCTCTAAGACAGCCCAGCGCTTGCAGTGGCCAGTAAAGGACCTCACGCCAAACACCACGTACGACGTCTACTTCGTCGCTGAAGTCAGTCACAGCAACGGCGTCTTCGGCACCGTAAGCACGCGATGTGATTGCCCATTCACATTGCCCTCTAGATAGTGTCCGTGAATGGCACAACGACGCACCCGGAGGCACCCCGGGTGCTCGTGCTTGACAGCTGGGCACAGCACGGCAGCACAACCATGGCGGCGCTCGATCTAAATCTGACCTTCCGAGGGCTGGTGCACTACGTTGTCGTTCCCGTGGAAGCAAGCCAGAATCTAAGCGCGCTCGACATCTGGCACAACGTCACAGGTGCGACGCAGACCGCCAAGGTGCCGTCTGCAAACCACACGCTTCTCAACATCACGGGCCTCGCGCCGTTTACAACGTACGACATCTGGCTAGTGTCGGAGGTTGCGGGCAGTGGCGGAGTCCTCGGTGCTGTTGGTTATGTAGAGAACGCCTTTACTACGTTCGCTGCTGCGCCAAAGCTAGCGCAGTTCTTGTGCGCGCCCGTGGACGCGTCGACTACCAGCATTGGCCTGCAGTTTCGCCTCGATTTCCCTCTGCAAACCCTCGAGAGCTTCAACATCAAGGAATCACACCGCCCGCTGCGGTACCACGTACACTACGTGGCAACGACCGAGACCGACGTAGCTGCCTTCGTCGACGCCAGTGCCATTAAAGGCGCGACGAACGTAACGGGCACCCGCCAGGCCGGACGCTTCTCGCTCTCACTTCCAGGCGACGCCGCCGACACGGCGCTCGTCATGACGGCGACAGCCACCAAGATCGACTTTGCTGCCACCATTGCGCAGCTGCCAGTGGGTGCGTCGCACTTGGTTGCGATTGTGGTGGAAACTGTGGACAGCGGCGGTGTCTTCAGCAACGCTCTTGCTGTCGGCTCCTGCGCGACCCACGCGACGGCCCCACGCGTGCTCAGCGTCAGCGCCGAGGCCCGAAACAAGACCACCGATGTCCTGATGGCCAAGGTGACGATAGAGCGCCCTGGCGATGTGCACTTCGTTTACGGCGCCCCGTCTGCCTTCCGTCTTGTGCCGCTGGCGCAGCATGGCTCGCTCATTCCGTACGTTCGCGAGTACAACGCGTCGTTCACGCACGCCGTGGTGCGGAACGGGGGAAGAATCGACGGCAACGGCACCAGGGTTGAACATGAAGACCAGTCACGCGGCGAGGAGCTCACCGTTTTCTTTGCCCTCGAGAACCTCAATGCTACCACGCCCTACGGTTTGCTCGTCTTCGCAGAGACGACAGGGAGCGGCGGCGTCCTCAGTCCACCGCACACAAACGTTGAGGCCCGTACAAACGGCCCGGCCGGCGACGTCGTTTACACGACCGTCGCCCCGGTTCTTGGCTCGACCTCCGAACTTCGCGTTCATGCGTCGTTGACGCAGGCCCAAGACAAGCTCGTCGTGTGCTACTCGGTTGGCGACGACGTTGGCGATACCTTGTGCCAGGACCACGCTCCGCCCGTCGTGACGATTGGCAACCTCTCGGCCAACGCCCTCGTGAGTATTACCCTTTTCGCGGAGACGCCTCGCGGGGTCGAGAGCGCGCGGACGAAGCTGCCGCCGCTCCGGACCCACGACGATGCGCCGTTGATCACCGAGTCGGCGCTAAATCACCGGCCAGGACATGCCATGGTTTTGGACGCCACCGTTCGTCTGAGCCGACCCGGGTTCGTCCACTACGCCGTGATTCCGACGGCCGACGTCGACATGTGGAACACTCCCGCGCAGACGGCATTGCTCGCCAGCAAGCAGCGCGTCGTTGTGCCCTCGCAGCGCCCGCGGCTACCGCTCGAGCTCGCGGACCTCTCGCCCAACACGTCGTATACGTTGCTGCTGCTGCCCGAAGCGGCTTACGAGACCAACAGAACCGGTGTCTACGGCGCCGTCAAGATGCACAACCTCACGACGTACGCGCTAGCGCCGTCAATCCTGCAGTCCACAGTAGTTCCGCTCAACGCGACCGTCGACGCCATCGTGGTGACGGCCAACCTTTCCTCGCCGGGCCGTGTGCACTACATGGTGAGCGACGTCGATTTTGCCGACCCTGCGGTGCTCCGAGCGGCGGAAATCGTGCCGCCCTTCGTTCGCCGCGGGAGCTTCGACGTGACTGACGCCGTGCTTGAGGCGCGCAACACCACCGTGGGCGGCGTAAACGTGACATCGTGGCACCCACTGGAGATCTACAACCACAACGTAACCCTCGGTTCCCTCGCGAGCGGAACGCTGTACCATGTGTACTTGGCGACGGAGACCTTCGAGAGTTTCGGCGTCTTTGGGACTGCATTGCCGCCGCCGCACGTTGTCACGACGCATGCACCGGCGCCGGTGGTTGAGGCGCTCACTGTGCGTGCGACACCTGACAGCGCCTCGGCGATTGACGTCGCCATCGTCGTCTCCCGCTTCGGCGACCTGCACTACATCCTCGTACATCGTGGGCCATACGTCGTACAGGACGTCCGCAACGCAAGTGAGCTCTCGTCGAACGAAACGACTCCTGTGAGCGCGCTTGAGACGGTGGCACTGACGCCGACCGACGTCAAAGCCGCCTCGGTCGACCGCTTGGGCGAAGGTGTCGTAGAGAACGGGACAATATCCTTTTCTCGCGAGGACTGGACCAAGCACACTGGAACGACCACCAAATCGTTCAAGGCGCTGCGCCCAGGGTCGACGTACGAGCTCTGCATCGTTGCCGAGACGGACGCGAGCGAAGGTGTCTTCGACGCGGTCACCTGCGCGGTGGTGAAAACACACGCCGATTTCACCAACGTCTCGGCGGCCTTCGACACGCTGGCTGCAGCGCCTGTGGCTGCCACGACGGACAGCGTGGCACTGACGTGGGACATGGCGTGCCTGGGCGACTGCCACCGCACTCCGTACTTCGTGCTTGTGAGCGAGGCCCTGGGTGGCCGTCCCGAGTTCACTTCCAACGGCTTCGGGCGCGACACGCGCTTCGACACCATCGCGCCAGGGCAGTACGGCGTCGTGGCAGCTGGGCAGATGGCACTGCGTGGCCGCGAAACAAACGCTACCGACGCCCATCCGGACGCTGTTGTCGCGACATTCGAGGCGACAGTCACGGAGCTCGGCCCACACGAGCGCTACTTCGCTTTCTTTGCAGCCGAAACGGACGGCAGCGCCGGTGTCTTTTCCCGCGTCAACGCCAACGCCAACGCCTCTGCGTCGACGGTGTCCGTAACGACGCACGCCGCTCCGCCACGTCTCCGCAGCTACCGCGCACGGCCGACGTACGGTAACACGACTGCCATCGACGTCGTCGTGGACATAGCCTGCACCACGTGCACAAACGCAACGCTGCACACCGTAGTCACGCTGCGCGACTGCAGCCGCGCCAACCCGCGCTGCGTGCTGCTGACCGGTGCGCACGACGTGCCGCTGCCCTCCCACGAGGCCAAGGACTTTGTGGTGCTCCTTGAGAGCGCGCTCCTGCTTGCACCCAACACCTCGTATGACGTGTACATTGCGACCGAGACGGCGGGCAGCGGCGGTGTCGTTTCGTCGTGGCGCAAGGCGCAGGTGACTACGCACCCGCTGGCCCCGCGGGTGGTTGCTGCTGAGGCCCGACCCAAAGCGGCGTCGACGACCGAGATCGCGCTAAGCTTTACGCTCAGCGCGCCGGGTGTTGTGCACTTTATGCTCAGCGACGATCGCGAGCACGTGGAGGTTGCGTCTGTATACAACATCAGCGCCAAGAAGCCACCGGGTAGTAACGATGACTGGCACAAGTATGGCTACGAGCGCGTCAAATGGCGCCGGTCGGTGCCCGCAACTGGTAGCCACGTAGAAGTCATGCAGCAGCTCGTGCAGAACACTAGCTATTCAGTGCACCTGGTCGTGGAGGCGTCAGGCGACGCTGGTATTTATGGGCCTATCCACGTCGTCCGCAACGTTTCCACGTTCGCCCACGCGCCGCTGCTGCTGACGCACGAAGCGGCGCCGACGCCAGCGTCCACAAATCGGCTTCGCCTGCAGTACACGCTGAACGCTGTCGGTCTAGTGCACGTCCTCGTGACCATGGCGGCAAAGTGGCAACCGACGGCGCCTGCACCTGTCTTCGGCAACGTGCTTGGCCTCGACCAGACGGTCGTGGCGCAGCTCTCGCTCACGGGCGACGCAGCTGCGGTGGACCTGGCCGTACCGCTCGCCAACCAGTCGTACTCAATCCTACTCGTGACCGAGACGCTTGACAGCCACGGCGTGTATGGGGCCGTCGCGCGCCTCGATGGCATCCGCTCCTCGGATGTGGCGCCCGTCGTAGAGCGCGTCAACGTGTCGGCTACTGACGCCCGCAACGATGCGCTGACGGTCACCGTCGCGCTCGGCACCGTTGGTGTCGTGCACTACTCACCGGCGCTGCCACAGCAGCCGCCCAGCCTCGACCGCGTTCGCCAGCACGTGATCGACAACGTGTCGGCGCTCGAGGGGACCTTTGTAATCGACGGCCTCAACCAAGGCACCGTCTACGACGTGTACTTGCAGACAGAAACCCTCGGCAGCCAGGGCGTTCTGGGGCCCCTACTGAAGATCGACGGCACGGTAGCGACGCACGGCCCACCGCCACCCATCCTCGAAGAAGTCGACTGCAGTCTCGCGCCTCTCGCGTGCGACGCACTCGGCCGCGAACCCGTGCGTTCACTCCCTCCGTGATTCCTGCTCACCGTTACTAGTGCTGGGCAGTGCCGCACACCTGCGGTGCTTGTCTCGAGGGCTTCGTTGGTGACGATGGCGCCGCCAACACGCCGTGCACGAGGTTTTCACCAGAATCCAAGCCCCGGAAAGGTGCGTCTTTCCATTTGTACAGAGCCCTTACAGCGCGTAGCCAAGAAGAGCATTGGCATTAAGATCAGCGGTGTCAAGGCTCACGTGGAGCCCAAGCCTGAGCCGGCGGATGTGTGCCCCGAACACGCACATGCGTCCGTGGCGAACCCCTCGGCATGCGACTGCGACGACGGCTACGTGCTGGACGGAGGTGTGTGTGTTCCGCTGTGCCCGCCCCACTCCTTCCTGTCGGCCCCAGGTCGCTGTCAGTGCGACCCGGGCTTCGTGCTAGACGCCGGCGGCGCCGCGTGTGTCCTCGATGGCGCTTTTTCCGGTGGCGTCGTCGGTGTCACGTCGGCGTAGCGGGCGTTGGCAACCGCGGGGTCGGGCTAAAACCTATTAATAAACGCTGGAGTTGCACGCTATTTCGGGGACGGCCGTGGTTGGTTTCGCGGCTCAGTGCGAAATCGGGGGTCGGCGAGCATGCCGGTCGGGACCGAGACCAAGAAAGGCGGTGTCATGGGCCGCCTCAAGTCCAAGATCTCCAACCTTGGCCGCAGCAAGCCCAAGGCGGACCTGACTAACCAAGGCAGCACCCCGTCGCTCGATGTCATGGACAATGACGATGATGACGACGACATTGAGCACCACGGCTCCGAGGGCGACGACAACGATCACCTCGCGTCCTCGACCGATGACGCCTCCAACAACGACGTGCCAGTTGAAGGCCTAGCGGACCTCGTCGTCGTGGGCAAAGCGCCTGCTGAGCTCGCGGTCGATCCCCCGCAACCTGGGCCCTCGCTCGACGACACCTCTGTCGACACCTGCCCGTCCCCCGCCAAGTGCGAGGCCGCGGCGCCATGCTCTCCACAGCGGCGGCCACCGGCCTCGCCACTTAAGCGGTTGCAGCAACAACCCTCGCCCCTAAAGCGCCCGTCCGCCTCCCCGGCCAAGCGACCACAGGCGCCCTCGCCTGTGAAGCGGCCCACGGGATCTCCCGCGAAGCGCACGACGCCGCTTGAGACTCTGGTCGCGGACGGTGCAACGAACCAGGATCTGCAGCCAGTCAAGGCGGCCAAGAAGTCACGCGCGCCTTCGTTCCACGAAAATGCGCCAATCCTTGCGTCGGCTTTTGTCGAAAGCGCTCCGGAAGCACCGGCCCCCGAAGCGCTGCCGGCCGAGGCAGCATTCGACGCCGGTGCAGCAATTACGTCGACGTTCGGCGAGCGCATCGCGCGTATGCTTGGCGCCGACCCGTGGGGCGACCGGCAGGACGGCTTCGACGCCATCGCGAGCTTTGCCAAGAAGCTGGACGCGTCGGCGCCGGCGGCAACGCTGAGCGCGAGCTTGGCGGCCATAAACTGCGGCGTTGTGGATCGTGTGGCGCCCGTGATGTACTGCGCGCTCGAGTGTCTGCAGCACGTGCTATCGGTGTTCGCGCCGCTCGTTGCGGCCAAACCCAAGCGCTTCGCATCTGTGGCTCCGCAGTTGCACACGCTGCTTTCGTCGCTTCTCGGGAAGCTCAACGACTCGAACAAACGCACGCAGCGCGAGGCGCAACACGGCATTCTGCGCCTTCTCAAGACGCCCAAGCTGCCCGCGCTTGCGTTCATTATGAGCGTCTTTGAGTCGGACCCGCTCGACAAGGCGCGTCTCGAGCTCATCCACGAAATGGTCGCGAACCTCGGCTTCTCCGATCAGCTCACGCCAGATCGCGTCCTCGGATGGGCGGTGCCGGCTTTAAAGATCGTTGACGAGAAGACGCGCAATCTCGCGCTCGACATCGTCGCGGGCGCCGTCTCCAAGACCGCGGACCCTAAGGCCACGCTCGACGGGCTCGCTGGCGTCAAACCCGCCATGGTCAAGGTTCTCACCCGCCGCGTAGAAGAGCACAAGGTCGAGAGCAACAACCCGCCGGCCCCCAACAACAATCACGCGCACGAAGCGCCGCCTGAGCCGGCCGTCGAGCTCTGGGAAGTGCCTCGGGAAGACGACGCGAGTGTCGTGGCCCTCGTGGCCGCGTCCATGGCGGCGGCCGAGTCCACCGTCGGCCCCGTCGCGTGGCGCAAGCTCGAGAGCAAGACGTGGAGCGACCGCAAAGAGGCGCTGAGTGACATCGAGAAGGCCGTCGAAGAAGCCAAGTCGGACCTGCGGGACGTAAAGCCGACGCTCGGTAGCCCAAGCCAGGCCACGTTTGTGGCGTACGCAGCCGTAGTGCACCACTGCCTCAACGACGCCATCGCGCCCGTGATGAACGCCGCCATCGATCTCTTCTCTACGCTGCTCAAGGTGTACGGTCCGCATGTGGACTGGCGCGATGGGCCCGTGAAGGAGCTCACAATGCAGAGCATCCAGCGCCTGCTCGCGGGCATGCAAAAACCCAACAACCGCACGTCCAAAGGCAGCTGCCGCTGCATCCTCAAGCTCGCGCGCCTCAACGTGCACACGATGAAGTGTGCCGTGGCGTGCGTCTTTGCTAAAGATACCGAGGCGCTTGTGCAGATGCACGTGCTGCGACTGCTCGTGCCCGAATTTGGCCTCTCGGACGCCGACAGCAGTGGCCTGCAGCTCAGTACGACGCTCGTACTCAACGCCGTCGCCAAAGCTCTAGCGCATTCGAACGAGAAGGCACGCCGGGCCGCGATGGACGTCGCTCTCTGCAGCCAGCGGCTTATCGGCAAGAGCCGCGTGCTGCAACGGCTTGCGGACGTCAAACCCGCGACGCTCAAGGAACTTGAAAAGAACTTTGTTGACGTCGACGTCGCCGTGGACGGGCGGCCGGCCACCGTTAACTCACCGCCGACGCCAGCGGAAAGCCTTGGCCTAGGTGGCCCTGAGATCACGGCATCGCGCCGTATGCTGTCGAGCGCACCCGTTGCCGGCGGGAAGGCGACGGACGACGCAAGTGCGATGGAGTGGACACCCCGCGCCGTACCAAGTGTCCTGAGCAACGAAGAAGAAAGTCTAATGGACGATATCCTCGGCCTTTGAAGTCGTCTGTGTGCATGAACCCTTAATATACTATCGCATTATTCGCGGCTCTTCACAGTCCGAAGACACGTAGCCGCAGCGTGTCGGTGGCCGTAGCGTGAAACGTATAGACGCCGCCCCCCTGACGTTCGTCGTCGAGCCAGAGGCCTGTGTACACGTTGCCATCGGCGTACGTCATAACGCCGTGGCCGTGCCGCCGTCCGTTCGCAAAGGTGCCAACGAACACATTGCCGTCTGCGTCGACAATTCTCCCAGCGCCCTCCCGAACGTTGTGCTCCCAGGCACCTTCGTAGCGGTCGCCGTCCTAGCCGTCCTGAGCCGCCCATACCACCGGCACCGGCCTCACCTGCGCCTGGAAGACACCCTCCCCGTGCTGCTCTTCACTCGCAAAGGCACCGTCGTAGAAGTCGCCGTTTGGCCACGTGTAGCGGCCGTGACCGTGGCGCCGGCCGCGAACCCAGTCGCCGTCGTAGATCGTACCGTCGATGTAGGCGTAAACGCCGCGACCGTGCCGGACGCCACGGTGCCATTCTCCGCTGTACGACTCTTCGAGCGAGCTCTGGGGCCGCCACGTGAAGGTACCAAGGCCGTGGAATTCGTCGTCATCCCACTCGCCGTCGTAGACGTCTCCGTTGGCGTAATAGAAGACTCCGCGACCATGACGACGCCCGTCGCGCCAGTGGCCGTCATAGCGGTGGCCGCTCGAGTAGGTCATTTCACCGCGGCCGTTGATACGGCCAGTAGCGAAGGCGCCGATGTACACGTTGCCATTTGGCCATTCAAAGCGGCCATGGCCGTGCTTCATCGCCTGTACGAAGGCACCCGTGTACCGGTTGCCATTCTCGTATGTGATGGTGCCCTTGCCTTCGATGTGGCCGCGCACGAACTGCCCCTCGTACAGAGTGCCACCAGCCCAAGCGTAGACACCGTGGTGGCCGTGGAAGCGGTCGGCGTCGAAGGGACCAGTGTACACGTCGCCCGTGGCGGCGTGGCGGTAGACCCCAAGACCGCACGCGGCGTTGTCCACGAACGTGCCGTCAAAGACGTCGCCGTTGGCAAAAATGTACTTGCCACGGCCGTGCTTGAGATTGCGACGCCAGCTGCCAATGTACTTTTCTCCCGTCGGCGACACGAACACGCCGGCGCCGGTGCATACATCGTTGACCCAGTGCCCGGCGTAGACGCTACCATTTGCGTAAAAGCACACGCCGTGGCCGTCGCGAACGTCGTGGATCCAGTGGCCCTACACCAGCCTATCTATTGCCCTGTTGCGAGGCACCGCCGCCACCTTGTACACCTCGCCATCCGCCGTGAGGATGCCGACGCCCTCAGCACGCCCGAGCACAAACTGTCCGCGGTACGAGTTGCCGTTGGCCTGCGACTGAGATGACAACGGTCCCAAGGCAGCGAACAGACCTTGGTCAGCAACCCAGAGCCGTGGTGAACATTCCGCTGCCACTGGCCGACGTACACGTCGCCCGTCGCACTCGCATGAACGCCGCGTCCGTGGAGCTGGCCGTCTGCCCACTCGCCTTCGTACGTCTCGCCGTTGGGAAACTTGAGAAGCCCAAGCCCGTGCTTGACGCCGTGGCGCCACTCCCCACGGTACGTCTTGCCGCACGAGCTTTCCCAGACTCCGAAGCCCTAATCGCTCGGATCAAGCACTGCACTTCGGCTTGCCGGTCGCTGTACGTGGCGGACGCCGTTGGCCCACTGACCGCGATACTGATCTCCATTGGCGTAGTAGTACTCACCCCAGCCGTCAAAGGCGCCCTGCGTGAAGGTGCCGACGTACAAGCTGCCGCTCGGAAATTGCGCCTTGGCAAAGGCGGTCGCAACGCCCTCGAAGGCGCTGAGCCACAGCACGTGGTCGAAGGCACACGAGTCGCAAGGCAGGATGCTGTCGGCAGCGATTGCAGTGGGGTGTACCTCGGGGATGGCGCCGGGGGTCTCGATGGAGAGGGCGGGCCTGCGTTTGCGCACAACCTGCGACGGTGAGCGAAGGAGGCGGGCAACGGACGTACGCTATTCCGGCGCTGTGGCGGGCCCGTTGTGGGCATGGGGTTCTCGCCGTCGGTACCGTAGGTGGACTTTCGGCGCTGCATGAGTGGCCAGTTCTCGGGAACGACGATATCGGGTGTGGTCATGGTGCCTGTGCAGAAGGGGCACACGGGAAAAGAGTACCCGAGGTTGCGAGCCATGCATACATCGCAGTACCAACGGTGCACGGTGCGTTTGTGCTCGTGGATTTCGTTGATCGTTGCCGCGACGAAGCCGCAGTCGACCCACTCGCACGCGAGGAAGGCCGCGTACGCATCTGGCGGCAGCCACTGCGAGTCCTGGGTATACATCTCGAAGTAGTAAAACTCGCACGTCCATGGGTCAAACCACTCTTGCCAGCTCGCGACTGTGCGCACGAGCTTGGAGCGCTCGAGGAGCTTCTTCATCGCCCACGGGCTTTGGAGGACCATATTTTGCTTGCGCCGCTCGCGCTGGGCCGCCCGTCGCCCCCTGTACCCTGCAGCGTGAACTCGAGGCGAAAAGTAGAACGTACAGAAGACCACGCGCAACGCGCTGGATCTCGATTGCGGCGAAGTGCCGCCGGCGCACGACGACCGCTACTTCACGGCCCTTCCAGCCTCGGTACAAGCTCTGAAGTGACGTTGCGACGTAGTTGCGCATGTTAGTGAGCGTCTCCTCTTGAACTCGCGCATGCTGCAGGAGAACCTCTCGGCACTTGTCGATCTGGGCAAGGCGTCGCTCGTAGATGCCGCGAAGGATTGTTCGTTCAGCGTGCCGCCGGACTACGGTGTGCATTTGGGATCTTTTAATGGAAGTCGCGCGTACAACTGAGTAGTACTACGTAGTAATATAAAAACGCCATAAGGTCTTTGTCCGTTTCTCATTAAACGCACGTTAAACGAAAAACGCACACGTTTTACATTGATGATCAAGTGACAAATATCGAACAGGACGAGATGGCACAGGAAGACATGACAGGGACGACAGAGTTGCGGTGCGCCTTGCCGCTACAAAGGGCTGGGGGCCACTAAGTTGTCGCGAACGCGTGGTCGATGGGCGATGCTTGCGAGTTGTGTTTTGGCGTGCGCCGTGTAGCGCGCGGCTACCGAGGAGGTGACAACAACTGTCGGTCGGTCGATGACAAGGTGGCGGAGGATCTCGCTTTCGCGGACGTGCACCATGCTTTCGCCGTCGCTGTCATCCATGGGAAACCAGCAGTGACCAAAGACCTCGGTCGGGCGCAGGTGGATGTTCCAAGCCTTGCTCGGGCCGTGCACCGAAATGGACGGCCCTCCGCCGTAGAAGTGCCTGAAAACCTTCCAGACCTCAGGATGGATGGCGTGGTACGAGGTCGGGGGCACATCGAGCTTGGGCACAAGCTGGCCGCAATGAAATGAAAGCAGGGTGTGGTTGGCGATCGCGCCAGGGTGGTCGCCTTGAGCCGTGACGTACTGCACCCAGCGCCGCAGCCAACTGGCAGCGATGATGTAACAGTCGTCCGTGGCGGGCGCCGTCTGCGCAATCGTCATGATCGTCGCGTACTCGTCGCGCGGGTTGGGCTGCTGAAAGAAGAGTGCTGGGGGCTTGCCGGCCTTCGAATGCACGCGGCCGTCGCCCAGCGCCTGGAGCATGTGCAGCACGTCGCCGCAGAGCCGACACGTTCGTTTCGATTCGCCACCAACATACGCGCGGTGCTTGGAGCAGTCGTTGCATACGAGACGGCCGCAGAGTCGGCAATGGTGCCTCCGCTTTGTCCATGTGTGGAAGGGTGCCGTGCAAATGACGCACAGCGCGCTCTCGTCATTGGCCATCCACGCCACGTCGGGCGACGCGACGCCGTCGCCGCTGAAGGAGAGACAAAACACCTGCTTGCCGCGCATCCTTTGTCGGTGTGGATCACCAGTGCTGATGCTTTTGGGTGCCCAGGAGATGCCCGGGCGAGATGGCGCTCGCGCAGAAGGGGCTGCAGTGCAACGCAGTTCCACAAAATCTCAGCCTCACAACCCTCCCACGCCGCGATGGACTCACTCATCGGACCGTTTGTGCCGGAGCGCACGGCGCTCGGGTCAGCTCACGCACCACCGCCGTCGGGTGGGCTCATGTACACCGGGCAGAGTCGGCGGGCGGAGTTCCTCGAGTCCAGCGGTTCCCACTCTGACGTGCTGCGGATCCCCCTCACCACGACACATAATACAAGAATCGAACAAATTTCACACGTGTACTGTGTTCCTAGTTCCGCGTTGCAGTCCGCGCCGCAAAGTCATCGGGCCAAAACGAGTTCGAGTACGGCATGTCGAACGACGATGTCACATCCGGTGGATGGTACCAGTAGTTGAGCGCCAGGTGACCGGCGTTGCTCGCGCCGTCGGCCGTGAACGACGTGACTTCATGGAACCATGATGCAGGCAAATACAGCATGTCGCCGACGCCAAGCTCGCAGTGTGCCGCCTTGGCGTGCGCGAAGAGCGGGAACTCGGCCTCCAGCTCGCTAGTCGGCCGCGACGTTTTGACGCGACTGAAGTTGATCGGGTCCTTGACCGTCTTGTCCACAACGCGATGGGTCGCCAGCTCATCTTCGAGCACGCCGCTGTCATCGTCGTCCACCGACGCTTCCTCATCCTCACTCTCGTCGGCATCGTCGGCGTCTTCGTCAAACTCGGCATCCATGGCGGCCTCCATGGCGGCGTCGAGCTTGGCTTCTGCCTCCGCGACACGCTCTGCTGCCCCCGCGATGCCTTTGGCGGCGTCGGCTTCGGCCGCCTCGAGCTACAGGGTTCTTTCATGAATCCTCTGGCAATGAACGACGGCTGGTACTTCTCGCTCGGCGTTGCTCTGGGCCTTGGCTGCCGCAGCCGCCTGTGCCGAGAGCAAGTCCGCGCCGTACGCGGTGGTCTCCTCGCCCTCGTAGTTAATGCGGCCGTTCGGGTGCACCTGCAACAGCGAGCCTCGCGTGTACATGGCTTCGACGTCCGACGGCGCGTAGAGACGGAAACGCTTCTTGCCGCGCAGCAAAATGTACAAGTTGTCGTGGTAGTCGTGGTGGAGCCCAGTGGTGGAGCCCTCGACGGCGTTGCCCATCCACACATTGATGTTCTGGGGCACAAGGTTGCCGAGCAGCTCTGGTGTCAGCGGAAAGTCATGCGCCAGCAGCTGGATGAAGGGCGCCATGAGCCCTGGCCGCCCCGTGTCCGGGTCCGCCGTCACGTCCTGCGTCGTGAGATAGTGAAGCATGTCGCGCTGCTCGAGAAGCTCGAGGAAGGATCGAAAGGTCATGGCCACTTCGTTGCCTTTGCCGTACGAGTCGGCCACCGAACTCCGCTCCTCTACCATGAGTTGCGCGTCGCCCGCCGTGGCCTTGAGGTACTCGTTCGTCCACTTGGTTGGCGCTTGAAAAGCCTCATCTTGGATGAAGCCGCGAAGCACCACCGGGCGGCGCGTCGCGACGTACGATTCGTAAAAGCATTGCGGTGTGATGCTGCCCACGTCGATGACGTCGAGCGTGTAGTCGGGCGTCGGCACCTCCCAGCCGTTGTAGCGCACCTTGGTGCTTCGCGTCTGCAACTTCTTGGCCGCTGGTGCATCGCCCTCGACCGGGCGCTTGGCGAGCTTGGTCATCGATTCCCCTACGCTGCGGCCATGAGCTTGCAGCACGGTGGCGGGCTCTCACCTTGCGCCGTGCTGGAATTGCGTATCTGCGTCGCTCCATCGATTGGCTCGCGTATCCGGAACAGCCGGATGCAAAGCCGGTCAAAGGCCACGGGATTCGCCAAACGCAGAGCGAATCCGCCAATGGAGTGCGATAGATTCTGAATTTCGAGCTAATTTTCACCAATCATAACCTTTGTGCTAACTTGGTTGTGGACAGGCGTGGCGCGTATCCTTCCATCCACAAGGCGGCAACTTCGCCACCATCGTCGGTCGGTGGGCTCGTGCGGCGTCCTAGCGACTCGATGGTCCATGGTACCGCGCTCCCCGAATGGCTGTGAGGACTGAGAGGTAGCAGACTGCTAGCTATACATAAAATTCTATTAACGGGAGGTGTACACAGACTGACATCTTCGAGTGATCTTCAACCAAAGTGGAAGCTCTGACCTTGACCGCCGAAGCCCCCGCCGAAGCCACCGCCGCTGCGGCCGCCGAAGCCACCACCGCCCATGCCGCCGAAGCTGCCGCCGCCCATGCCACCGAAGCCGCCACCGCCCATGCCGCCGCCTTGGCCCGAGAAGAACATCTGGAAGATGTCGTTGGGGTTCATGCCGCCCATGCCGCCCATGCCACCCATGCCGTCGCCGTCAAGGTCGTCGAGGTCGACGCCTGAGTCGTACCGCTGCTTCTTCTGCGGGTCCGACAGCACTGCGTAGGCCTCACCGACGTCCTTGAAGGCCGTCTCAGCCGCCTTCTGCTCTTCTTCCGTCTTGTTCGAGTGACGATCCGGGTGGTACTTGAGCGCCGACTTGCGATACGCCTTTTTGATCTCGGCGTCCGAGGCCGACGGCGACACCTCCAGGATCTTGTAAAAGTCCTTCCGCTTGGCCTTCTTCAACTCGAGCTTCGTTTCACGGATGTAGCCCGCGTACTGACGCTGGGTATCCTCACCGACGAGCTTGGAGGCCGACTCATACTCGCGGAGCGCTTGCTCGAGGTTGTCCTTGCCACCAATGTCACGGAGGCATTGCGCCTTGCGGATGTAAGCCTTGACGTACGAGCTGTCATAGTAGATGGCCTTGTCACAGTCCTTGATAGCCTCCTCATTCTGTCCGAGCTTCGAGAGGGCCGCCGCGCGGTTGCAGTGCAGCTTGGCGTTGTAGGCCTTGTTGGCAGGGTCAATTAGGAGGCACTGTGTGTAAGCTTCAACAGCCTCTTGGAAGCGACCGCCCTTAAAGGCATCATTTGCGGCTTCCTTTTGCGAGTCGAGAAGGCGAATACGCTTGATCTCCTTCATGAAGCGTCCGTTGTCCGGGTCCGAGCGGAGTGCTTGCTGAAGGTGCTTGATGGCACTGGTGAACTCGCCCTGGAAATACAGGCACTTGGCACGGAGATACAGCACATCGGGTGATGCCGAGTCCGAACGCATCAGTTGCGTAAGGGCCGCAAATGCTTCATCGAACCGCTCGCACCCGATCAGCGCTTCCGCGCGCCACTTCTTCAGATCGTTTGAGTGGGTGCACGTGAGGAGCGCACTGTCAAAACACGAGACGGCCTCACGAAAGCGGTCAGACTTTACGTAGTCACGGCCACGCGCGATCTTGTCCGCCGCGATCTCAGCGGCGCGACGATCATTGAAGAGAGTGGCGTCGTTGGGGTCTTTCATGGAGCCAGCCTGATAGGTCTTGATGGCGGCCTCAATGTCGCCAAGTGCAACTTGTGCCTTAGCTTTGCGCTGGTAACCACGAATAAATGTCGGCTCCATGGCAATAGCTCGCGACGAGTCGGCGATGGCCTCTGCGTGCTTGGCGATCATGAGATACGCCGCAGCACGGTTGCCATAGTAGGCCGCGGTGGTGGGTGCAAGCTCGATGGCCTTCGAGTACATCTCAATGGCCCCGCGGTAGTCACCCGTCTTGTAGAGCTCATTGCCCTTGGTCTTCCATTCCTCGGCCGAGGCGTCGTTGTCCATGCTCCTGGTCTTCTGCGGTTCCCTCACGTTTCCACAATGGGAGGCGAAGCTTGGAACCAGTCTTTCGCCTCTTCCCCCAGGACTCGATGTGCCTAATTAGGCCTTGGGAGCAGATTCAAATGGCGAGCGTCCCGATTGTCCGAATTTCAAAGGCCATTTTATTTGATTTACTTGGTCGAATTTCGAGAAATTTCTAGAATATCCATGGGATCCATCACGCCATTATCAAGTGTCGGACGAGCGCATTGGCTGCGTATTAGAGGCAGACTTGATACGACCGAAGACGTTCGTCAACGCCCTCAGCTTCCCAGCGGCGAATGATCGCACGCGACCGAAGATCCGCCTGACGGATAGGCTCAGGCACACGGTACAGCGAGCACTCCATGGACACTTGCACTGCCTGGGCCAACGTGATACGGTGGCCGACGGACACGTAAATAGGGTTCTCAATCCTTTTCGTGCAGACAGCGGCGCCCCATACCTAGTCACCTTAAGATATCGGGCTGTGTCAAAGCCACGCACCGCGCCCGAGTTGCCTCGTAGCTCAATGACCACGTCTTTAGAGGTGTTGTCTCCGTGTCTTTGCTCGGTCTTGGCGTCTTGGACGAGCGTACGGACGTGCGACTTCATAAGCCCGTCGACGTTGAGAAAGGTCTTGGCGACCCCGATTGTTGGTAGGTCCTTGACGACGCCGAGATGGGATGCGAGGCCGAATCCGCGCGGGTGCAACAAGCCGTTTCCATCCACAAGAACGAGCTGTGGCTGGAGCTCGTCCGGAATCATGTCGAACAGAGGCAGAAGAGCAGGAAGCTCGCGGAAACCAAGGAACGTGGGGATGTACGGCAGCGTGAGCTTTGTGTAGCACCTTTGAGTCATGACGAGAGCCCACAGGAAAGTGAAATACGTACGACGCTTCGCAAAGCACCTTCATATCTGGGTACGACAGCACAACAAGCGCCGCGCAGGCATCGTCTGTGCCTTTGAAGAAAGAGATATCCACCCCGCCAATGCGGGTCAACGAGGTCAGGTCAACGGTACTCGTCGTGTCGAGAGCTTGCTTCATCTAGCCGTGCAGGGCATTAACACGAGGGCAGGAAGGCAGTCTAGCGCATGTTGATCGAACCTTCGTCTGCTCGGACTCCCAAGCTGCGCGCTGGGCGGTGGTGTCGTCGTCGAGGTCGGCCATGAATCAAAGCGATAAGTGAGTGAAGGTTGGTTAATTGCGATCTTTTGATTTTGTAAATTATTTCAATGCTTTTATTACCAACGTTGGAGATTAAGCTTGGTATTTATAAGCCTACCACTTAAAGGCATTTAATTTCGGCATTCGAATCCTGTGGGTTTAGGCTTTCGCGCCATTTTTACCCAAATAAGGCTCTAAGGTCCTGTTTTGGCTTGTAGAATGAGGACAATGCCGAAATAAATATATTTGGAATTGGGTGAATCAGCGCACAGCGAAACCTGAGGGGTTGGGAGTCCAGTGATCCGGAGCAGCACGATGGCGTCGTCTGATGGTACACAGGAGCGCACGGAGGTAGATGGAACGCCCATCTACTTTCGACCCCCATGCGCGCCATGCGCTTCATGAGACTCACACGGTTGGAATAGATGAGAACTCCCCCGTGGTGTCCGAGTCCGAGTCCGAAACAGAACAGAAGACCGACTCGAAGAAGCGCAAATTAAACAAGAAGAGCAAAAGCAAAGCTTCGTCGAAGAAGAGCCGCGTTATGGACAGCGATGAAGACGAGCCCCGCAAGAAGAATGCATTCGTAGAAGAGGAGGCCTCAGAGAGTGAAGGCGACGAAAAGGAAATCGACTCGTCCGATGAGGAGATGGAAGAGGACAACACGTACGTCAACGACGGCTTCGTCGTTGGTGACGAGGAAGATGAGAGCGACGAGGAACAAGAACGTGGTCACCGCCGCAAGAAGAAGAAAAAGGACAAAAAGCGTTCGCGCTTGCGTCAGGGTGGCGACGACGATGATCTTGACGAGGACGACTTTGACCTGATCAACGAAAACCTCGGTATCAAGAGTCGCAACCGCTCGCACAGTGACGTCGGCGACGACTTCGACTCGGACGGGTCCCCAAAGCAGTCGTCCAAGAAGCACAAGAAGAAGGGTAGCAGCTCGGAGAAAATCGGCGCAGACATCTCCAAACGCATGTTTGGCGACTCGGACGACGACGAGGATGACGTCGCTCCTGCACGCAAGAACGATGGGTACGCTGACGAGCACGACTACGACAGTGACGACGGCTTCATCGTTTCGGAAGACGAGGATGGTGGTGGCAGTCGGCCGAAGTCGGGCCACCGCCCAGTAAAGAAGTCGAAGCAGTCGATGAATATTGCCCAGGGTCCCTCACTGTACCAGCTTGACGAAGCTGAGGAGCTCTTCGGCGACGCCGAAGCCTTCCTCGAGGCCACGCGCGGGTACATCACGCAGGACACCACAGAGAAGGACAAACGCGCGATCCTTATCGACAAGTACGAACCCAGCGTGCTCAAGGAATTCCACATGACGGCCGACGACGCTGCTGTACGCGAGCGTGATGAGCCCGAGCGATACATCCAGATGTTTGGCTCGCGTCGCTTCCCGGACCCGGAGGAGCGCGCGGAAGAAGCCGAGTGGATGGTGGACAGCGTTCTGAAGAAGCTCGAAGCCAAGTACCCTGGTCAGCGCGGCGTACGTGGCGATCTCGTCACGGCCATCGACAACGTGCTCCGCTTCTACCACGAGGACAAGCTCGAGCCGCCCTTTGTCCAGCGCTACTGCAAGGAGTACTGGAAGACCGCGGGTCTTCACAGCGAGCACCTCTACTTGATCCAAGACCTCGACATCAAGTACGACAAACTGCAGCGCAAGCGCTCGGCGCTCCAGGTCGGTATGCAGACGGCCGTCGACGCGAGCGACGCCCGCGAGAGCACCGCCGTCCGCAAGTGCTACCAGCACGTGGTGCGCAGCCCAGAAGAGAAGCACCTCGCAGACCTTTCCCTTGCCTTCTCGACGCTCGACGTCCGCGACAAGGCGCGCGACGGCCAGAAGCGCCCCGGGCGCCGCACCTTCTACAACGTCTGTGTCAAAGCTGGTCTCAAAGGCCTCGCCGCGCAGTTCACAATGAGCGCCACGGTGCTCGGTGGTGTCCTCGCCGGCATCCTCACGGATGTCGACGCTTCGGTGCCGACGCCGACGCAAAGCCTTGGCGAGGTGTGCATGGACTTCCTCACGAACGAGTGCCCAACAATTCCGGACGTACTCAAGGGCGCACGCCATGTGGCAGCGTACCAAGTGGCGTCGGATCCGAACGTCCGCCAGCGCATGCGCGAGCTCTACCACCGGTTCGCCGTGCTGTCGACGGTCGCGACCAAGAAGGGCGTTGAGGAAGTGGATGAGTTCCACTACTGCCACGGCCTGCAGTACCTCGAAAACATGGCTGCGCTCGATGTCTTTGGCTCGGACCTCTTCATGCGCATCGAGAAGGGCGAGAAGGAAGGCTTTATCGACGTCCACGTGTCGGTGGACCACCACTACCTGCTTGAAAGCCTCGAGTCGATCTACCTCGCGCCGGGCGACAACAGCGAGTGGCAGAACCACCGGCGCGAGATCCTCGCCGAAGCCGTGGGCGCCTTTCTCGTACCATCGCTCCAAGAAGAGCTGCGTCAGGAGTGGCGCCTCTCGGCCCAGGAGGTCGTCCTGAAGCGTTGCGGTGATGCCATGCGCAAACGGGTCATGGTGCGTCCCTTTGAGGCCCACGAGGGCGAGGACCCGCGCATCATCGGTATCTACGTCGACGACGAAGACCCGGAGGCTATTGCATACGTGGTGGCGCTTGATGAGAACGGCGAGCTCGTGGACAAGGTTCAGGGCCGGTGCCTTACGGCAACTTGCCTTGCGAGTCTGCAGGCACTGCTCACGACGTTCCTCGAGGAGCAGAGCCGGACGGCGGCCGTCGTCATCAACACAAGTGGCGGACTCAAGTGCATGGACATGGGAGAGCTTGTGGACGTGGTGCGCAACAAGATCGGCCGTGGTGACGCCAGCGACGCGCGCGAGTACCTGCACGTGACCTTTCTCAAGGACGACGTCGCGCGCATGTTTAGCAAGTCGAAGCGCGCCGAGAACGAGTTTCCCGAAGAGTCACCGGGCATGCGCGCGGCCATTGGGCTGGCGCGGTACCTGAAGAACCCGCTCGCGGAGCTTAGTGCCATGTGGGGCTTTGTGGCGCAGAACGACCCTGTGCGCGGGCGTGAGCTGCTCTACTTGAACGTCGACCGGTTCCAGAGCCACGTAAACAAGGACTTGCTCGTGAAGGAGTACGAGCGCATCTTCTACCAGACGGTTAACAAGGTCGGCGTCGACATCAACTACGTGGCAAACTTCAGCCACGCGGCGTACGTGCTGCAGTTCGTGTCAGGGCTTGGGCCGATCAAGGCGATGGCACTCATCGAGAAGATCAAGGCCATCGGGTACCTCGAGAAGCGCCAAGACCTGCTCAAGATGGTGTCGGGCCCGGTCGTGTACCGCAACTGCGCGGGCTTCATTCGCATCCGCGAGCGCGACGCGCTCAAGGAGTCACCGCTTAACTCGCTCGATGATACGCGCATCCACCCTGAGAGCTACTACATGGCGGTCAAGATGTGCGGCGATGCCAACAACAACACGACGATGGACCTGTACGACCCGGACCAGTACTCGTACGCCGTGGAGGACACGATGTTCCAGAGCGCAACGGCCATCAAGAACGCTAACGCCAAGCTGCCGCCCGCCACATCCAAGAAGACGGAGCGCCTCACAGACCTCGAGATCCAGGACTCGCTCGCGGATCTGGACCTGCCCGCGTACGCCAACCGGCTGGAGCTGCAGCAGAAGGGCCCGAAGCTGCTGACGCTCGAACACATCAAGCGCGAGTTGCGTTACCCGTACTTTGACCCGCGGGACAAGTACAAGGACCCGGTCCAGGAAGAGCTCTTTTACCTGCTCCACAACGAGACGAAGGAGACGCTGCGCGTCGGTATGGTGATTCCGTGCCGCCTCGTCAAGATGCTCGCTGACCAAATGGTGCTGGTGTCGCTGCATTCGGGTATCCGCGCACAGCTCAAGAAGGAGCACCTGCCCGACTACATGACGGCGCGCGGCAACGAGTACTTGCGCGTGAACGGCTTTCCGCGCGGAATGCAAGTGAATGCCAAGATCATGGACATCATTCCGGACATGAACCGGTACATGCTGGACCTGGCGTGCGACTCGAACTCGATCGTGATGATGACGGAAGACATCTTTGCCCGTCACACCTTCCCCCGTGCCGTGAACGTGGACAAGATCATCCGCGACAGCCAGAATCGGTACGATCTGCTTGTGAATCAGACGCCGCGAGCTGAGGAAGAGAAGACGTACGACAACACGCGTATCCAGAAGAAGTCGCAGCGCAAGCGCCGGCAGATCATCCACCCAGTGTTCCACAACGTCAACATGAAGCAGGCCATCTCGAAGCTCAAGGGACTGCCTGTGGGCGATGTGGTGCTGCGGCCCGCGCGCGAGAACATCGACCACCTGACACTCACGTGGAAGGTGCTCGAGGGCGTGTACCGGCACTTCGACGTGCTCGAGAAGGACAAGCCGTCCGAAGGTCGCCTCGGTGCCAAGCTCATCGTTAAGGACGAGACCTTCGAGTCCATCGACGAAATGATCGCCCGCCTCATCGATCCGATGAACAACTACGTCGACGAGATTGTGCACCACAAGTATTACCGCAACGAAGACGCCCACGACATCAGCGAGGCGCTGCTCGCGGAGAAGAAAGCCGACCCGAAGCGCATTCCGTACGCGATCCACCCGTTCAAGGAGTACCCCGGATGCTTCTCCATCACGTTCGTCGCCCGCACGTCGGCGCGCACGTGGAACATGGAGGTGCGCGCCAACGGCCTGCGCTTTTTCGGCTCGGTCAACTCGGAGGTGCAGCCAACGCTCAACCATGCGCTCGCCTTCTTCAAGAAGGGTGCGCTCTCGGCGCCCAAGCCCAAGCGCACCACCAGCCACTACGCCACGGGTGGTCGCCCCTCCGAACCGCCGCGCCCCTCGTCCTCTAGCTACAGTGGCCGCCCATCGTCCTCGAGCTACAGCGACCGCCCCTCGTCGTCGAGCTACAACGATCGCCACTCTTCCTCGAGCTACAGCGACCGCCCCTCGTCCTCAAGCTACAGCCAACATGGTGGGCACCATGGTGGGCACCAGGGCGGGCACCACGGAGGGAGCTTGTACGGCCGCCCACCGCCCCCATCGCAACACCCGCACGGGCCTCCGGGCGGGCATTACCACCAAGACCGCCGGTACTAACGTACTAGCCGGTTTGTTCGTGGCTGTATTTGCTGCCTTGATAGTAGTTGTTGAAAGGTGCTTCTTTTTTCATCTATTGTTGCCGTGCCTGCTGCTACGGCGCCAAATGCTGCGCGGTGAGGCGCTCAGAGCTTTCGAAGGTGTCGCCACACGTCGCGCACCTACCACCGCCAATGACTCCGCTGAGCCCCGAGAGGGGCGTACGCATAGGTCGGGTCGGTGGCGACAGCCGTCTGGAGGCAGAAGTAGCAGTACTGGTGGCCGCACGACGTGATGTACGGTGTCTACGAAGACAGTGTCAGCGCAGCGCCTGGTCGCTACTGACCTTGGCGGGCGAGATACCGCAAATGGTGCATGGCGCCAGGCCGTGGGCACCTCCGTCGCCCGCACCGTCCGCACCGAGCAGTTGCTTTCCCGTCTGCTTGAGCAGCACGCTGCAGCGGTGCCAGTTGACGAGCGGCAGCACAAAGTAGCAAAACTCCTGGCCCAGGCCTCAGCCCGGCAATGCATCCCGCACGTACCACAAAACCGTCCCAGACGAGCTGCCGGTTCATGTACTCGAAGGTGATGGTCCGTGGCACGACGGTGCGCGCGAGCGGTACCTACAGCGCGTGAGGCCGACAACGCTGAAGGAGCCGCACGAGCTTGAGCCCGACGAGCCGCTCGGCCACAGTGCGGTACTCGCCTTGCTTCCAGAAAGCGACGTGGTTGGCGAGCTTGAGGACCGCGGCGACAGTGCCCACGCGGTGCACGAGCGTGAGCAGGTGCTGGTACTTGTCCTACGGGCGTCAGCCGACGACGTGGCGGCATAGCGGGTACCTCTGCCTCGGGTGTGCGGTCGTCGCGCCAGCGGTAGCTGAGAAGCGCGCGGTGGATGCGGTTCCACGTGTACGGAAGCCCCACCGAGAGCATGAAGAGCGCCAGCGTCTTCTTCCATGTCAAGCTCTCCTTGGCGAACGTCATGTTCTGTAGCTTCATGCCCGGGGTTGGCTACGCGCGAATGAGTCGCGGCGGGACCGAGCCATCGCCACCTGATGCATGCCCACGGAGAGTACAAAGAGGAGCGCCAGCGTCACACCGTCAATCTCGGGCTGGTACTTCTCCATGAGCCCAGGCTGGAAGAGCGCGAACATGCTCTTGATTGGATGCTTCATGAGCGCGAGGATCTCGGCGTCCAGCACGAGCGAGTCCCACTTGTTCACGCGCAGGTTAGAGCTAGGGTGTGCCGGCGCAAGGGTCGCCGCGCGGGCGAGCACACCGCGCAGTCGCGCCAGCTCCGTCGCGCTGCCGTCTGCCCACATCGCCGATTGCGTCGACTAAATTATCCGTAATATCCGGATACTACACTTGGGTACACTGAGGGAGAAACCTCTATTATTTTATTCCCGTGGGATAAATAACTCGACATCGAGGATTTTCCTGGCACTTCAGAATGCGCCATTACACGTTTATCCCGTTTGACCCAGAGGGAGAAAGATGTTTGTCCCAATGAATCGTTGTTCATCAAGAGTGGCAATGATGATCTTAGTTGCCGCCTTTCTCGCATCAGCCGTCGACGCCACCATCACCGCCATTGCGTGGGGCCGCTGTGTTCTCGGCAATGCTCGGTCGACTGTGCTACGAGGGCCTCTTCTCCACGGCCGTCATGGGGCTTGTCGCCCCGTGACGGCAGAGTCTTGGAGCGCAGTTGCCCTCGGAGCTGGAAATGCATCTGAAGCTTCCGTACTTCCTCCTGGGGCATCGACGCTGCGCGCGACAACGTCACGACGCCCAGGCAGGTGCCAACAGAAGCAAAGAACCGGCCGCGCCGTGCGTGGCACGTTCTACACGCCAGTGCTTGAAGCCTCGTGCCAGGGCTCCGATGCTGGGAAGGCAGCTGAGTTTTCGGTGCCCGCCCCGCAACTGAGACCAGCCTTCTTTCGCCCCACGCTTCAGCTGCGCGTCGTGGGCGCCGGTGCTGCCGCCCTCTTCTCTATCACTTGGCCGCGAGGTTCAAGAATCTCCCAGGGAATTCGCTCGTGTAAGTCTTGTCCCACAGGTGATATGCCTTTTGTCGCAGGGCGACGCTGCACCTCGTGTATTGGATACGGCAATAGCTGTGGCGGCCACCGGTTCGGCATCATTTCGCAAAAGTCGCCGCTATGGCCAAGAAGTTTCTGTGCTGCACGATCACGGCCATGAAGGTCCACCAAATCTTCCTCGCGCTCTTCGGTCTCCTGAACCTCATCGCGGCGGCATGGCTGCTCGCCGTCGACGACTACCCTTTCCACAACTCGGGCCAGATCCGCGGGTCGGTGGCGCGCATCGTGCTGCACTTGTACGAGCTCATCTTGAGCCATTGCCTTTTTGCCGCCGCCGCCTTCGGCTGGTCCCAGCCCATGGAGTGGTTCGGCATCCTCTCGGGCTTCACGGGCTCGGGCTTCTACCTCGTTTTCCTCGGCTTCCTCACGCTCAGCCTCGACACGGTCTATGGCCTCGTTGTCGCCATCGTCACGATCGTCTACGGCGTCGCCAGCATCATCTATGGCTTCTCGACCAAGAAGGAAATGCTCGAGAACGGCACGTCGTACCGCAACCTCATGCAGGCCTAGGATAAACCCCTCTACTGAAAACACGTTCATTAATCTCGTCTCATTCGATGTACGGATTTCAAAGGGACGGCGCGGCCAAAGTCGAGGCTTATGCGTCCAGGAGCTGCGATGTCCAGAGAGCGATGGTTGTGTGGGCTTCCGCTACTGCAGAGCCGCACTTGATGAGCGCCGTGTAGTCGTGGCATAAGACTGGGTGGCGAAGCACGTTGCAGCGGACTTGGGCGGCTTGGGTCTTGGCCACGAAAGCTTCAATGTCGTCTGCCATGAGTTCTCGCTGAGCATAGACCACCTAAGGCATACCCCTGCATTGAAGTAATGAAGAGAAAAGTCGAGACCATCAGTGGCGGCAATCCTTCGAGCGAGTGGAGCCCCGGGGACGCGGCCTTGATCTGGTCGTCGTCAACGTAGGCCCGCTGCGTGCGCAGCAAGGTCGGTCTACCGTGCAACAGCGTCAGAAGACGTCAGACCGATATCAAAGCACACAAGTCAATGACGTCCGAGTCAGCGTGGCGTGTCATGGACGGCGACGTGTGCGTTAGATCGACCCAGGGCGAGAGCAGGATCGCGCCGAGCGGCTGGGGCGCACCACGCTTGGCAGCTTCCTGCATGACTGAGACGGCCAGCGTCCCCCCTGCCGAGTTACCGAGCAGCACGACGCTCGTCGCGCCTTGCGCCAGCAGCCACTCGTAGGCCTAGAGCACTCCATGAGGAAACATTGCATGCAGCGAACCCACTGCCCAGGCCTGTTGTGGCTGGTGTGGGAATCGGTGCACTGGCGCGAGATCGTATTGAAGACTGAAGACTCGGGCACCGAGCTCCTGGGCCACGAGAGCGTCAAGGACTGGTTGAATGACGTCGACCACTTGCGAGATGGCCTCGCCCATGACAAACCTAATCGCACGTGAGATTTGGTATACTGCGCCACTGAAGGACCCGCCGCCGTGCATGTAGAGGATCGTTACGTGGCCACGCAGCCCGGAGGCCTTCGCCTCTGCCGCTGTCTGCCCAAACCACAGACCTACGGGTAGTGTAAGAACGTTGACTCTCCGGCATCAAACCTCGAACTTGAGGCGTGTTGACGACTTCGTTGGCGCTACGTGGATGGCTACAGGGCACTTCATTGAACATGGGCGTACGGGTAAAGTCTGTGCAAGAGCGTCGCTTGCCACCCTAGGATGCGGTTGATCGTGGACTGTGGTAGCCCCAGAAGTAGGCGCGTGACGTAGTACGTGAGCGCTTCCTTGTAAGACAGGCATTTGTCCCCACGGTCGATGGCCACGACGACCGGCGCCAGGAGGCCGCGCCACATGAGCTTGAGGAGGTCCGTTACGAGCATGACTTCGACGTCGCCAAGTGTTTGCAGGTGTCGACGTCGCCACTAAAGAGTCGTTTGGCAATAGCCAATCAAATCGAAGCGAATGACTATCAAAATCTTGGAGATTACCCACCAGATTTGGCCCAAGGCTCGCAACTCGACGAAGGACTGGTGCACATAGTCTACAATGGACGTCGTAAGGCTTGCGCTCGTGCTTCCGGTGGACAGGCTGCGGCATTAACTCAGCGGATACAAATCGGCGACGATTTGAGGGGCCGGAAGTCGCGATGTCAAGGCTGATAACGGTGGCTGATGGTACGGATCCAGCCGATTTAGACATGTGGCGTGGTGGACGCGCCATTGTAGTTGGTCGGCACAGGACGCCGTTTCCTACGACAACTCCTGTGGCATTGCCCATGAGGCGTGCGAAGGGGCTGCTGGTATCGACAGTGATATCCATAACTGCTCATGGCACGTAGAGACTGCTTTCGCTCATCATATTACCACCGCTGCCTTCATACAGCCCACAAGAGTAGCGGGAATTGCCCTATGTGATCTCCTATTGAACAAGGACGACTGCCTGCCTGCCTTACTGATCAAGTACCCAAAGCAAAGGCGCTGATGATGACGACAACGGGCATTGTCAGTTCTTCTCGAAACGTAAGGTCTAGTTTTTGCTGCTCAAACTCGGGCAACGTCTCCGAGCACAGCGAAGAGCCTAGTCCATGACCGAACTTGGCTAGCGCCACGGGCAATGTGTGCTGGTAGGCCCAACACCGCAACTGCGTCGAACGCGACGGCTGATGATTCCTCCTGCAAGCGTCTCTAGTAACGCGGGGACGCCAAGTGGTATGTAGGGTGAACTTCTTGATCGAGATTCCTCAAGCAGAAGCTGATGAGATGTGTATTTCGAAGCCCCCCCCCAAGGTGTAAACAGTTGGGCAGTTTGGTGCGCGTTTCACGGTAACGTGCTGAAGGCCTTTCTGCATAGGAATGCAAATTGTCCGATGGCTTGTGCTCAACAATGCTTAAGTGCCTTTTCTCGAACGACCAAATTCCACAATACCGTACACTGGACGCATCATTTGTTTCTGCAGCCAACACACTGTCCATGACACATGTTCCCACGGAAGTGGGTTGCGCGCCCACCGCCGACACAATTTGCATCTCCAGAGCCGCCACCAGCAGCGCCACAAATGCAATGTCCATAGCGTCCGTTAGCGCTCAATTCAACTGCGCCGCGTCCGCAAACTCCTGACGCGCACTTTAACATTGATGCCCAGTGCACCACCAAATCCCATGCCCATCGAACTCAGATCGTGGCTTCTCGTCCTCCGAGTTCCGTTCCAGAGCAATGTGCCGTTTGAGGCTCCGGGGGGTCGTCAGCTGGGACAGCCACGATCGAACGCGCGAATGACCAGCTGTTGCAAGAGCTCCAGGGTGGCAAGTAACACGAGAGATGGTATTGGGATAACAAAAGTTCATTTGCCAACAATGCTTCGCGTGACTCTCGTGGGCGCGGTCGCCGCTGTGGTCGCCGCCGGAGGCTTCCCACCCATTTGCCCCAACTTCATTCAGAACGCCGACTACTACGGCAACGACATCACAAGCACAGCTCGGCAAAACCCGAGTGACTGCTGTGCTGACTGCCTACGGACGCCGACCTGCTGGGTCTTCACACACTACAACGGCCGCTGCTACCTCAAAAACCGAAAGAGTTCGCTGTCGTCGCTCGCGGGCGGGACTGTCGGCGTCATGGACGCCCCGCCGCTAGCCATCTTCAATGCGTCGACTCCGACGACTGCCGCCGTGCCCACAACTGTTCTGAAGGCGACGGCCACGTTCACCTACAAGAACCGCAAGACCACGGGGACGTACAACATGGTCACCGACATCAACGGTTGTCGAAAAACGGCGACGTCGTCCACGGGTCCGATTGCCCCCTTCCACGAAGACGTCTCGATGGTTTTCCGCGGCCCCTTGAACATTCACAACATCGCAGTGTTCACGCGGACCCAGGGCGAGTGGACGAAGCAGTCCAGCTACGATGGTGCCACGGGCAGTAACCTCGTCTTCATGAACAACGCCAACCCGGGCAAATACAACGGCCAGCCGCCGCAAATTTACGCCGCCGCCGACGGCATCGCGTCCTCGACGACTCCGACGACGTTCGGTGGCTCCCTCGCTGGTGCCTCCGATCCAAACAACAAATACGGTGGTCCAGGTGTTGCTACGGGCGCCGAGGTCAACATCATGCAGGCTGCGCAGTGCACAGCGTCCAATTGCAAGGGGTACTTCAGTGGCCCGTACGCGCTTCAGGGCTGGGCCGGCAGCAAGATCTTCGCCACAAGAGTCACTATGGGCTCGACCGGCCTACCCGCCATCTGGCTGCTGAACGGCCAAGTCCTCCGCACCAACCAGTACGGCTGCAACTGCCGCGGCGTTGCCGACCCCGGTGGCTGCGGTGAGCTCGACGTCGCCGAGGTAGTCACCGCCGGTTCTGCCAAGTTGTCCACGCACTATTACCACCTGGACGCCAACCCGTCCTCGGGCGACGACACCTGGGCCAGCGTCCAGGCAGGCACCGAGTTGACGTACGTGACGATCCTCGACGAAGCCACCGGCACCGTTAAAGTGATGCAGTTTCCGGGCAGCGCCTTCAGCTTGTTTCAGACGCCCACACTCTCCAGCACCGTCGTCGCGGATCTTATCGCACAGTAAAACAGCATTATCCACAAACATACATTGGAAAGGAATTGCAAGTAGGACAAAGGACTAGTAGCATACTAAAGTGGCGAGGAGTGTAAGTAGCATTGCAAATGGCGCCGATTGCAAGAGGCTGTAGCCACTCGACGCGTGCAAAGACGAGGCCGTGCTGCCCTCTTGAGCCTGTGTCAGTGGGGTAGGCGTGGTTGTGGGAGCTAGCGTCGTTGTTGCAAAGGTGGGTGCCGCAGGCAGGGTGAGCTCGGCAATGGAGGGCTTGAGCACGCCTGCGGCTGTAAACAAACCGAAGCTCGCTTCGACAGTCTCTGACTGATTTACCCCCGCAGCTTTCCATTCGTCGTCGAATGCAGCAAAGTAAAAGTACTTGAGGCGACGTTGGGTGGCGTACGCGTAGAAGTTGACGAGGTACGCCTAGCTCCGTGCAGATCCTCGAGTTGGTGGATGGCTTACCGCGTGGTTTTGGACGCTTGCCGTCGAGGCAGCTGGGCTGACGCCATCTGATGCCCACCCAGTCTCACTGATGTAGATCTCTTTGCCCTTGGCAACTGCCATCAATGCGCGGAGCTTGATGTCGAAGGCGACCATGGCCATGCTAATGGGCGCCTTTTCCCAGAATGGAAATTCGTTGGCTTGGATCACGTCCACCTACGTCATGAAAAGTTGCTGGAATTGCACCTCGACAAGACCCACCGCCTCTAGCACGGCAGGGTACTGGACGAGGACGTCCATGACGTCGGCTGTGGTGACAGGAAGGTTGATGTTGTTTTCTACCAAGTACGACTTGACGGCGCGTACGTTTGCTACCGCCTATTGCGAGCGCATCAAACAGCCTGTACAAAGACATCATGTCGTACGGTGGTCGGCGTAATGTCTCCGCGATATAAAGCTTCACTGCCGACGTGCACGCCAATCACGGTAGATTCGAGGGCGTTTGCAGCCACAAGTTCCGCGAGGACAGCCTGCTCATCCTCAAAGCCGGTGTTGTTGACGCCGACCCAAAGGCCAAGCCACACTTCGACGCCTGCTTTCTTCGCAGCGCTGAGCACCATGGTGCCTTGGTTGCAATCGCCAAGGCTGTAAATGCGGACTCGGGGTGTGACGGTCTTGATGAGCAGCAAATCGGCGTCAATTTGGTCCTGGGTCTTGCATCGAGTGGGGTCCCAATCGGGCCCTTGGCGGCTGTTGTAGTTGAGCCCGTACAGCGGTGCGTTCAGGCTGCTGCCGACAGCTGCGACGAGCACCAACACAAGAGCACAGAGCATTTTGAAAAGTGCAACTTCGGAAAGTCAGAAATTATTTATAGACGGCATATCAGAAAGAACGAAGCATGGAGGCGCCACGAAAATGGAGGCTAGGCCAAGATAGCAGCGGCGGTGGCGGCAAGTGCGAGAGCGACGGACGCCACAGATGCGGGTGACGCCGCAGCCTTGTTTGAGCCCGCCCCCGGTGGCACCGGCGTCTTGGTGAGGGGCACGATGGTGATGTTCGTGTTGTCGGGATCGATCGAACTGTTGGTATGGGCCAAGTTGGCGATGAGAGGCTTGAGGCTGCCCGCGCTGTCGTAGAGTCCGAAAAAGGCCTCCACGTCTTTCGACTTTCCGGGCTCTTGCGCTTTCCACGCATCATCGAAGGCGGCAAAGTAGTAGTACTTGAGGTTGTGGTCCGTTGCATAGTTGTAAAAGTTGAGCAGGTATTTCTACACATTGCTCATGAGACGAGGATACATCCTGCACGATATACCGCGTGGTTCTCAGGGCTGGTTGCCGAAGCATTGGCATTGATGCCACCAGAGGCCCAGCCAGTCTCGCTGATTTGAATCTCTTTACCCTTGGCCACCTTGGTCAGCATGTCCATTTTGGTCTTGAAGTTGATCATAGCCGTGTCGATGTTAGCGGGCTCCCAGAAAGGGAACTCGTTTGCCTGGATCACATCCACCTAATTATTTAATTGCATGAGCAAGGATTGGTGGTAGCAGCGATTGGTCGTACCGCTTCGAGGACTGTAGGGTACTGCACGAGGGTGTCGATAATATCGGCGACAGAGACGGGAATAGTGACCTTCTGCTTGGTCAAATAGGACTTGACATTGGTCACGAATGAGATGGCCTGCTCAGGTGTCACGTCCTTGCGGTACAGGTTTTCACTGCCGACGTGGATGCCAACGACAGAACTGTCCACTGAGTTGGCATTGACCATTTGCTTGAGCACAGCCATTTCGGCATCAAACGTCGCTTGGTTGGTAACCCACATGCCCAGCCACGTCTTCAGTCCCGCCTTCTTGGCTGACGCGAGCACCATTGGGCCTTGGTTGCAGTCGACGAGGCTGTAGATGCGTACACGGTCCGCTAAAAGCTTGATTTTCGCCATGTCGGCGTCAATCTGCGTCGAAGTCTTGCACTTCTTGGGGTCCCAGTCGGGGCCCTGGCGACTGTTGTAGTTGAGGCCATAGAGGCGGAAGTCCATGGCCGAGGCCATGGCCAGAAGCGCCAGCAGCAGATAGGACACACGCAGCATTTTGGAAAATGGCATGCGGCCTGCGCCAGTTCGAGATCCGGCCAATCACGTTCCGCAGCACCGGCTGTAATGTCATCGGGCGTCGAGTTTTAACCAATCAGAACGCTAGCAGAGGTCGTGTCCTTTCGATCACGGCATCACCGTTCGCCGCGCCGTCGTCGCTTCGGACCCGTGTTCATGGCCGTCCTGCGAGCCTGAGGAAACTGAGTTTCAATAGACTGAGGCCGCCTGAGCTCTCGGTGCATGGGTTCCCTTACGAGTCACAACGTCTGATCGGCGCGGATGTCGCCTTACCAACGCTACGCGACCAGCAGGTCGTGGTACAGCTTCTGTAGCTGTGTTCGCTGGAGATGTGTATACTTTTAGTGCGCTAAAAACTACTAGATAACCAGCATTTTACTACGACCGACACCGGGAGCTGCGTGCTGCTTGCTGGAGCGAAGCAGGTGTTTTTGTTCTCGGACAGGAGCAGCTCATTCTTGTGAGTGCTGTCCCAAGGGTGAAGATCTCTTCCATTGACACAAAGATGTGCACTGGCTATTTCGACAGCTCTTTGACACCAAGAAGAGAGACCCACCTCTACTGTGCAATTAGACATCTTGTGTGGACTGTAAAAAGGGATTCAACGTAATCGATTTCGACGGGGATGCACATATCGGTGCATTTCCAATTATTGCTTTGGGACACAGCCACTTAACGAACCGTCAATTATATTGGGAAACACAAGTCTTGCACGAAAGACGCGCACAAGTGTCTTATTCAGGTACGAAGCCAGCATTTAGAGCTTCAAAACAACAACGCTGTCTGGCCATCATGACCCAAACCGACCGGTATCGTAAATTATTTTCAATCGAATATGCAGTGCAAGTAGTATACTTCGATCTCAGCGGAACTTTAAAGCGTGTATTTAGAAGTTAAAAGTTAGTCTTCCTATTTCCTTCGAGTTACAGAAGCCAAGCCCATGGTTCATCACTGGTTTTGGTTTTCACTGGTTTTGGTTTCGTTTGGAAATACACCATGGACTGCAAGTGGTAGAATTCGATCAAGTCGATTGCCAGAACTTTATACCACGACTGCAAGGAGTATCCGGATACTGTAATCTTGTGTTTTGTAGAAAATCTCGTATTGTCCCTTGCCGCTTCGTTAACTTTGCAAGCTTGTCTTGCGTTGCAATTCAAGAGCCGTGGCATCTGAAACGAAGAATGCAAGTATCACGGAAGCTGCGCTGCTTGGTGACCCCAACAAATGGGTCCTGGTACCACGAACCACCAATTTGGAGTGTATCATAGTCTTCAGTGCCAAAGATTTTTGTGCGACTGAAAGAGTGCTACGTCGCATTTGTCCTCCAAACCACCCCCACTTCCTCATCTACTTCATCAACGTTGAGTTTCACCAAGTTGTCACCGGAATCGCCTCGCGAAGCTGGCTCAGGCTGGCGCTTCACTGGGTGTACGTACGTATGTCCCGCGTCCAGCGACGTACAACAATGTACACACACGTTTCGGGTTCCTCTGTGATGAATAGATGGACTGGACGGCATTCAATCGGCCAAAAAATTGGGTTGAACTCGACTGTCTCCTCGAGCCCCTCGCCGCTCGCATTGAGTATTCCAGGTTAAGAATATGTACGAGTCTGCATTACCCAGCCTCGCAGCGCAGCGCTTGCATCTATATTCAATGCATTTCTGTTGACGTCTGGCACATGAGGAGCGCGGATTTCAAAGTTTGGCCGATTTCAGATGTTCGATATCTGCTTTTGCAATTAACGTTAACTAACGTTAAATTGCAAAAGACTATTTACATTGAGCCTCTTCATTAAATTTTGATGAAACGTCCGGATGTATATCCGGCACCTCTATCCGGATCGCGACTGGCACATCGCCAAGTGGCAGAGGAAGGATGCAAACGTGGAAGCTTGCGCTGGCACTGGCCGTGGCAGCGGCGATTACAGGCGCTGAGAAGAGCTCTGCGAAAGCAGCGAGCGAGAAGGTCAATGAGGTCGCACTCTTGGTCGACGGCGATGTCCGTGCTTCGGCTGTGACCGATGTTGATGACAAGGCATTGCTCCTGGGGCAATTTCGTCCCGGCAAGGGCAAGCGCGATGCCACGAGTACATCTTTACGTTGCCGTATGTGCGGTGCGCATCTTGCATGGAAGAAGTACGTGTCATTTTGTCCAAAATGCGACTAACCTAGCGATCCAGCGACCACCACGCAGTTCCGAGGGAGAACAAAGAGAAGGCCAAGAGCTTCCGCACCGAGCCATCCTTGGGGCCTCAAGGCGAGGTCATGTACTTCGACGGACCCCTTGGCGACGAATTCGAACTTGCAGCATTCGACACGACGGAGGCAGTCCCCACGGAAGCGTCGTCACTTGAAGACACGTTTTTCCGCGGCTACAACTGGCGCGTACTCACATGCCCGCGCTGCGCCCGCCACGTCGGGTACCTAAAGCTTGCACTGGCCTCATCCTTGAGCATAATCCTCAGGTGGAAGTTTACCCATGAACTGCAAGAAGATTGTATGAAGCGCGCGAAGCGGCACGTTGCACCTTCCAGTGCGTCGGCGGCAGCTCTCGCCACCCTCAAGGTACTCGCACGTCCCCTGCTGCGCCGACCGTAAGCGGTGGCTAGGCAACCGTCGACGCAGCGTTTGGTACGCAGAAATGCCACGTCATGCCCAACGGCTGGTGGTCGTATCAAGTGTGCTACAAGACGGAAGTCCGCCAGTACCACCAGGTCTCAGCTGCCCGGTCGATCGTTCTAACCCGCGTCCAGGAACCAGACGAAACCCGGACTGCGGACTGGAGCATGGGGCGGTTTACAGAAGACCGCAGCACGGAAAAGGAAGTGATTCATTTCTACTCGGGTGGCCAGGTTGTTGAACTCAGTCACCACAAGCTCAAGAACTGCGTAGCACTGCGACGAGAACGGCCAGGCCCGCGCTACTTCGGTCAAATACGTGTGCTGCCCCGAGCAGCCGGTAGCCCTCGCCACCTGGCGGATCTCACGCTGCCTAGGACATCGTCGTCGACACGATCGACGAACCCGCGCTGTGCCAGTACAATATCCGCGTGTGCGTGCCGACGCTCTGCGATCCGTCGTCGCCGCCCGACTCGGCGGCCAAAAAGGCGCTAGCGCTGGCCGAGAAGCGCGAGATGGAGGAGGCGTGCGTTCACGTTGTCGCGTCGACGGCGCCCACGGTGCTCGCGCAGTTCTACGCGCTGCTTTGGCCCGATACGCTCGCCGACGACAGCCGCGACTTGGCCTGGGCCAAGTCGCTTACGACAATCACGTCTATCGGCCGATAGATTCGATCTTAACGCTTAAACAAGAAACCGGTCGTCCACTAGCGTGCGTCGGGCCACGTTGCGCTCGCCCAAGTGCTGGCGCAGACGCACCATCGCACCCTCGGCGATGAACGTACAGAGCGCCGAGATGGCGTGGTTGCCCCACCATAGATCGCTTACGCTGAAGACCTAAAGAGCACCTGAGGTGGATAGCTTGTCGATCGTCGCCTAGACCAGAATGTTCCAGAGCATGAGATCCGTCTCGAGGCCGAGGAAGAGCACGGACGTAAACTGGCTCGAGACGTCTAAGCCACCGGCAGTCATCGTACAGCCAGCGCGAGGGCTCGTACCAGGCACCAGCAGCGACGTTTTGCCGCTGCCCATGTCGGGTGGAATGCGCAGCACGCGTGCCATGCACGTCTGCCCTGTCACCATCTTCCACCGGTGCGTTTCGTCGTGGTTGTCGACGAAGTTCTGTAGAAACGAGTTGAGCCGATGGCCGGCCTGAAGGAGTGTGGTTGACGGCGGAGTCTTGCGGGCGGGCGTCAAAAGCGTGTTCGGGCGTCGGCGGTCGAGAAGGTTAGCGGCCGGGGCGGCGTGGGTTTTTTGCTCCTCGGCGCCGTAGAGCTTCATGTACTTGCGGCGCCAAGCCTTGGTGACGAAGAGCTCGAAGGCCTGGCACTCGTCCGGTCCTCCGTCGAGGCCCCGCGACGACGTGAGCCCCGCCTCCTCTTGTTTGAGCTGCTCCGTGATGTCGAGCATGCTTGTGTCCGCGAACGCGTACGGTGACCGGCAGTGCAGGTAGTAACCGTGGTAGGCCTCGTCGAGAAGCACGCAGCTCACCTTGGCAAGGGTGCAGAGATCGATGAACTTAAGGTGCCGCGGCTCCGAGACCCAGCGCTCCTAGAGGCAACGCGCTCACTCACAACCGCTGCCACGGAACGTACGTAGATAAGCCAGCGCCACAGCCACTGCGACACAACGAGGACGAGCCACCAAAAGGCCACGTTGGCGAAGCGCAGGTACTCGTTCGGGGGGCCATGCACGACGGCGTACACGAGTGGCTGCGGCGACGCCAAAGTCGCGTACTCGCACCTATGCCTCGTTGGCGGTGACCTTGAAGCACATCACTACCCGAGTAGAATCCAGAGCACGCCTAGGAGCGTCAGCGCCAAAGACGATCCGCGCGCCTGAGAGAGAGTCAGCGATCGCGCCGTTCAAGGAGGCACCGTTTGCAGCTCGGCCCATTCGTTGGCAACGAGAATTGTGCGCCAGACGCTCACGGGGGACGGCGCCTCGGGTGATCCGCGGGCCTTTTCCCAGTCGACGAAGAACATTTCGACGCTGGCTTGTTCGTAAACGGCGCTCAAGAGCGCCACGGTCTACACAGAGATGGCTTCTATTCAAAGTTGTTTGCCGGTACCTTGGCAACAAACGTGATGACAAGGACCGTCTCGAAGGGAGCGTACTCGTTCTGAAGACCGTACGACGAGTCGTACTCGGGTAGAAAGGTGTACACGGCAGTCTGGAGCTTGAAGAATACCAAGTAATACCCAGTAAGGACCGCAAGAAGACTAGTCATCAACGCAGTTGCGCAGGCGTTATTGAGGCACCCCGTACGCGAATGTCCAGGTTGAGAAGGTATTCGTGAGGCTGCGGCCTACGTAGAGATGCAGTGTTGCCGGGTGTGGTATGGATGTACTCAGGAAGAAGAGCGTGCTTGAGGTAGCAACAACGTCGTTGTTGCTGCGCGTATTCCGCCGCTGCCACGTGTAGTACTGCAATAGCACGCTGCAGCCCGAGAGCACACACGCCACCACAAAGAGCGCGAGGGCCACCGACCAAAACGTCTTGGTGCTAGACGTGTACTGCACTTGAAACACCGTTCCAACAACACCCGCCGTCTAAGCTGAGTGTCCAGTCCTTGCATCAACAGGACGTATACCTGTGTCGCGGTGTACCGGATTGTCAAGCACGGCGGGTAGATCGCGGACGCCCGAGACTCTTGCGTTTGAACCTACACGTGTAAACTGGGATCACGTCGATCATGTCTCTTCCACCACAAGGGAGATGCTTGACGCATAATACACGACGCTGGGTGAGGTGTACCCAGCTTTGACGCCCGAGGCAGCGTCGAGGACGTAAAATCTACTGCAGTTGCAACCCCAGATGTGGTATTGCACTCACCGGTGTGTGAGCTGATTATTCTCGACGTCGGTGGGCGCGCGGTTTGCATTCACGAGGTTTCCGCGGTTGTCGCGGTAGTTAACAACGCGGACGGGCACGGGCACGAGGGCCCGGTCGTTGGCGGTGTCGACGAGATACAGCTCGTAGAAGACAACGGTTGCCGTCGCTGCAAAGACGGGGGCGAGGTCGCAGCTGTACGCAAAGGTTGTTCCGAGCCCAAAGCGCAACCACTCGAGACTAAAACCGTAGTTGCCCCGTGCCGTGGGATCGCAGAGCAAAAGCTGAGTCGTGAGGGGGCTCCACCCGAGAAACGAGCCATTGAGCCCGTATGACGCCACGATATACTGCAGCGTGTCCGTTGTACCGGGGTTAGCCTGGCTTGAAAACGACATCTAGTCACTGTTGCCGCCGGCATTCGCACAGTCAAGGGTCCGTACGGTGAGGTCGATGTTTGTTTGCGCCAAGACAGATGCAGCGCCGGCCGTGTATTCGAGAAAGGGCAACGTCGCCGTCCACCCTAAGATTCCGTTGGAGGTCGTAAGGCGACTTGACATCGCGAGCTGGTTGAGGAGGCTGCAAGCACTGCTCTTCGGGGCGAATACCGAGAGCACGCACAAGTTGCTGAGCACTTGGCACGCGGAGTTGGCCTCCTCATTTGCGTAGTAGTAGCACCCGATGGCTGCTGACAAAAAGTAGTGCTGAAATACTC
>JNBR01000082.1:127771-192778 GCA_002081595.1 Achlya hypogyna | reverse complement strand
TTGTGATTGCACTGGAAAAGCTGTGGACCATCAAACCGCTCGTGATCGTCAAGGGAGTCGTCGACTCGGGTGCGGCGAAATCTTGGAACGTCACTTGCGTTGCTGTCTGCAGCGGGTACATCTGCGTGATGGCGGTCTGGTTGGCTTGGCTGATGCACTTCACGGGACCAATAGTTGCCACTCCCGTCAGTGCGTAGCCCGCCGCGCACGCGCAACCAGACGGACCGCCAACCATGTTGGCTGGGCATGCTGTACATACGTAGCCAGATGCATCAACGGACCCATTGCACGTCAAGCATGTCTTGGCCGGCAACGGTGCATTATTCTACAAGAAGTATTATGGGAAGAGCGCCGAGGACACACGACCTGTTGGCGATCCACGAGAACCATGGAAGATGGACATCGGCAGTCATTTCCAAGGATACCGAGCGTCGAGTTATCGCAAGGTAGACAGACAGTGCCGTCACGGCTTGGGACTGTCTTGGCTGGGCATTTGATGCAAGTACGCTCGTCGCATGGCTTTGGCCACACGTTCCAGCACATCTGATTGTAGTCGAGTCCTGCCACCGAGCCCGCGCTAGTAGCTATTAGGTCTACAACACGCAGGAATCGTTACCCGCATGTGCAGTCGTCCTTGCCGGCTTGCGAGTCCCGAAGCATCTTCGCCCCCATGAGTCGACGGCGGCAATGACGCACGGACTTACCCCCGTCGGACAAGCCGCGCACCCGAGACTCGGCGTATCAAAGTATTGGTTTGTGCTGCAATTGGTCACAGCAAGGCCGTCCGCGACCACGACAAGCGCCCACGCCCATCGCAGCAAGCGCATCTGTCCGGATAAACTCGATCTTGAAGAGGTGCGGAGGAAAGTGCATTTTGGGAAAACAATGGCGGCGTTGCATGCGGCAAATAGCGCGGAGATTCTCATGGCGCGCATACGCGGTCATTTCGAGAGCTTTCGACAACACTTACCCCTGTGCAATGCGTCAGCACTGATTAAGCTCGAGGCGCTGGTGTTTCTCGAGGTCCGTGAAGTACTCAAGCACGTCGTGGCGCTCCACTACGATGTGCAAACCAGGCATTCTTACGAAGAAGCGCTTGAGGCGAAAAGGGCCACATCAACAAAGCGATACGAAGATGCTCTCAAAGAGGCAGCGGCGCGGGTCATCGCTGCGGAGCTGGCCGCAGAGAAGTCCATACTAAAGGTTGCTGCTGAGCACGCGAGACGCCAGTGGCACCAGGCCCATGTATGGGAGCAAGAGAAGATGATGCTGCGTCGACGATGGGAGGCAGAATTGAACGCACACTATGCGGCTGAAATGGAGAGCGTCATTATCGCCGCGGCATCTCGAGAGAATGCAACCATCAAGCGAATGGAGGACGAAAAACGACGAGAACTGGATGAACTACGACGGCGCCTTGATCGACAAAACAAGATCGACATTGACCTTCTCACCGAAGAAATCAGACGCAAATGCTATGCCGAATGTTTTCGGTCTCAACAAGCCCGGGCACGATATGATTAAAATCACAACTCGAAGCCCAGTGCACTACTGTGATAGCACAAGATTACATCAAGTCAGCTCAGCCATGCAATCGGCGGCTCCTTCAAAGCAACTAAAGTTGTCAAGTTATCGTCAACGTCTTGGCTAGGTCTATCTGGTGCCTTGCTGTGTTTCAATCTAGCCCAGCAACACAGAACAACTGGTGCAATTGCGGATCACGTTATTCGCAGGGCGTTGTTCAAATTAGCATCAGCCTGAAGCTGAGGCCAACAACACGGTGCTTGACACCGCCAAGCATCAGGTTGGCTTAAAGGCTGATACAACGGAGTGCCATGGGCCATCTCGACTCGTGGTCCTCTTGCGTGAAGCAACAACGAGGAACCAAGTCTCGCTCGAAAGCCCGCACCGCGGAGTTAGTCGCGCTTGCTACTCGACGCAGTGGCTACAGAGAACCAGGCTCGAGTGGGTGGATTTACTGCGTCAACAACACCTCGAGGCGCACACATGCGATGCAGCATAGCCTCTTTGCCCGTTACGCAGTTGTACTGACCAACGATCGATGGCCACAGACCGTGCAATAAGCCACCAGCAAGAGCTACCGCTTGGCTTCAAATGCATTCCCCCGGTTAAAACTGACTGAAGTTGAGGGGCCGTTCGTGGAATATCGGCTTGGATCGACGTTCGCTGCTTCGTGCGACCGACCGAGTGAGCGACCGCGGATACACTGCAGAGTTAACAGCGCATTTTCACCGAGGATGCGTCGTCGTGGGACATGCGGGGCGCACGCAACAGCAGCCGCAGCTACATCGAGCAGAGGGTCGAGCTATCCACGCTCGTGACAACCGTACTTAGCTGAAGCTATTCCCAAGGCTGCAGGAGGGTGATATCGTACTTTGTCGAGTGGTCCCAGAACTCGACAAGCGGAGGGCATGGCTGGCCGGCCCGTCTTCCTCAAGCCGTCGATCTGGTCGACGCGCTATGGTGCCATTCTCCTCTCCAGTATCCTTGGAATGGCTTGAACTAGGTCCGAACTTCTTCACGGTCAGCATCGAGAGCTACGCCATCAAAGACAACACGTTTGCCGAGTACAAGGTCGAGCTGAAGCGTGGTAACGAAACCTGGTCGGCCCAACGCCGCTACAGCGAATTCGTATCCCTCTGGGACCAGTGTGTGCAACCCAAGACCCAGGCTGCTTATGCCTTGGACTAGACTCTACGGCCTGGGCGACCGGCTGCCGACTCTGGTAGCTTCGCGGTTCGCGCCTTCGGTTCATTCGCTTCTTGTAGCCGCCCAAGACCTACTGCTTTCGTGACCTCAGTCCCGACTACCTGAAGAACCGGCAGCGCCTTCTCGAAGAGTGCCTGTGGCAACTGCTTCAAATCCCCGGCGTGAGTGAGATCCCGGCGGTCACGACCTTCCTGCAGCTCAAGGCGTAGACACAACACGTAAAGAGGGAACTACTTATATGATGGGTCAGGCGTCTACTTCTTCCCCTTCTTCTTCTTCTTCTTTTTCTTGTTTTTGCCCGACGTCGGCGTGGTTTTGGCCTCGGCGCCGGCGGCAGTCTCGTCCGCCGTCGGGCTATCCTTGTCCTCGGCGGTCGCCGTGGTCTCCGCTTCAGGGATCTCCACCGCAAGAGCCGCCGGCTTGTCCTCGACTTGAGCAACCGACGTGTCGGCATCTTCGCACTCCATCACGACCTGTTCAACCTGCTCGACGATGTCGCCGGCGTCGGCGTGCCGAAGCTCGACAAAGCCGTCGCTCGTGACGCTCTGGGACATCGCGTCTTTGGTTGCCGCGTCGTCGGCAGCCATTGCCACGACGTCGTCGACAAATGAAGCAGCAACCTCGAGCGTCACCGCCGTCGGGTCCAGCGGGGCTTCGAGAACTGCTTCCGCAGCCGACGACTTACGCGAAACCAGCACCGGCGACGCCTCCACCGAATTCTTGCGAGAGACGACCACAGGCGAGGCCTCGGCAGAGTTTTTTCGGGATGCGACCTTAGGCGAAGCAGGGGAGTCCGAGGTCGAGTTTTTGCGGGAAGCGACCTTGGGCGACGCAGGGACTTCGTCACCAACCGAATTCTTGCGGGAAGTCACCTTAGGCGACGCAGGGACTTCGGCAGTGACAGAGTTCTTACGAGAAGCGACCTTGGGCGAAGCAGGAGCGTCCGAGGTCGAGTTTTTACGAGAAGCAACCTTGGGCGAAGTGGAAACTTCGTCGGCAATCGAGTTCTTGCGGGAAGCGACCTTGGGCGAAGCAGGGACTTCGTCGGCAATCGAGTTCTTGCGGGAAGCGACCTTGGGCGAAGCAGGGACTTCGTCAGCAACAGAGTTCTTCCGAGAAGTAGTCTTCGGGGTTCCTGAGCCATCCGAGATTTTACGGGCAGCAGCCGCAGGGGGACTTTGAACGATAGAGACAACAGGCGAGGTGGGTTTGGGCGAGAGTGGTGAATCCTTTGCGTCCGAGTGGGTGCGCGACTTCGTGGTCGATTCCTCCATTGGCGGCGGTGGTGGCGGCGCGGTATGAGCTGTTTGCTTTGGCGATGTCGCCTTCCGCGGGCTGGGCGGCAGTTGCGATGTCGTGGACGCCTTGGCTAGCGAGATGGAGCGGTTTTTCGGCTGCGCCTTCTTGTCCTCCTTAAGGTAGAGCTCGTAGGCGACGAAGGTCGCGAAGCCGATGAGGCCGACGACGGCCACGAGCACCGCGGGGCCTGCCTTGGACGCCATCGCTTGGCAAATGAAATCTTGTTTTTGCACCGAGCTCAGTGGTGGGTATCTCCCCAGCCGGTGTCTTGGATTTTCTATGCCGACCAATCACCGTTGAGAAACGGCACGTATTTTATTGCACCTTACAAACATTCATATAATTTTATTGCCAACCGCCGGTCTATTTATAGCCCAAAGAACCCGAGGATGGCCCGCCTTTCCACCGCCCCGCGCCGGTGTGCGTCCGTCGAGCGTCCAGCGACTGCCGAGGCGCTCGTGTGCATGCGAGGAGGCGCCCGCGAAGAAAAGTGGACCCAATGGATGGCTGTGGGGTCGGGTGAGGGCAGAAGCATCCAGCAGGGATTGGGAACCGCATAAATTAGAGTGGGACTGTGTGGGTTGAAATCGTTGGATGAGTTTTGCGTCGTCAGCCGGGGGCCATCGATCGTCGATAAGCCTCTTGCTCCTCCCGCCACTGCCGAGCTTGTTCTTCCTTGATCTTGCGCTTTTGTTCCTGTGCATAAGCTCAGTGTCAACCGCGGTGGTAGACGCAGCGCACCTCTAGCTCGTGGGCGCTGTCGCGTTCACGCCGCGCAACGTCTGACATGATGGGCGTGTCATCAAACACGACCGTGTGGGGGATTGTCTTGGCTTCGTCGTCCTTGCGCGCGGCGGCTGGGGGAAGTTGGGGCATCACCGCGTCCGTGGCTGGGCGACTGTCGTGCGAGTGTCTCCGTGACGCTTTCGAGTCACCGTCGCCGACGTCCTTGGCCGCCGCCATCGAGATGCTTCGCGCGCGTTTGGATGCCGTCGCTGTCGTGGCGGGAAGATCCGGGGCTTTCGGCTTAGGAGGGGTCAGTGCTGGTAGCAGGCTGTCGCTTGCAGATGGCGTTAGCCGCTCGTTCGTCTCCAGTGCTTCAACTTCTATCCCAGTTCGTCGCCAAGTCACCCAACCACGAAGGCACGTACCATGGTCAAGCTTCGTCGTGTCGCTTGAGAAGCGTTCGGCAGCCCTATCTGTGGTTGGGCGGAAGAAGGGCGACGCGGTGGCCGGTGGGGTGTCCGTGGCAAACAGCCGCAGCGGGCCTGCAGTTGTCCCCGCTGTTGTGGCGCGGCTTCGAAAATGCTCCTGGCGTAGCCTTGAGCGACGACAGGCCCACAGGTAGGACGTACGTGCACGGACGGGCCTGTGGTTTGAAAGTGCCGCTGCTGGATGAACGGGTGCTTGAGAAGCACGTCGGCCGCGGGCCGTGCCTCGGGAGAGATCTACGACTGGTGACCACTGTCTCCGGGTGTCGCGCACCTGCAGACAGGCCGTGACAAAGGACTTGGCGACGGGCGAAATGGACGCGGGGAGGTCGGGGGGCGCGGTGAGGTTCGCAATGTGAAAAAAGAGAGCGATTTGGGACTGGAACTTCATGGTTTTCCAGAGCGGCACCCCCGTGAGCATCTTGAGCACAGTGCAGCCGAGGCTCCAGATGTCCACTTTCGTCGTCGCGCCGCATTGCTTAACGACCTCGGGCGCCATGTAGTATGGTGTGCCTCGCAGAGACTTGCCCAAGGAGCTTCCGCTGAGCAGCCGCGACGCGCCAAAGTCGGCGAGCTTGACGCCGCCGTGCTGGTCAATGAGAATATTGGAGGGCTACGTCGTTTTGAGAACGTTTCTTGCACCTCCAGCAAAACCTTGATATCGTAATGGACGACGTTCATCGAGTGCAAATACTCGATGCCGAGGAGGATCTGGTAGACGTATTTCTGCACCACGGGCTCCGAACAGCCAAACGTTTTCGTGTTGTCTTCTAGGCTGCCGCCGGGCACCCATTCCTAGCGCCGTGACGTCAGCTGCCGCGCCGCGTATCTCGGTCACCGTGAAAATGTAAAGCGTTTTGCTTTGTTCGTCGTACTCGCTGCCCATGTACTTGACGATGTTTGGGTGGTTGAGGCTGCGAAGCACGAGCACTTCTTGTTGAATGGCCACGATGTCGTCCTCCGAGTCGTCGCTGTAGCAGATCTCCTTCACAGCCATGAGGTCTCCTGTGTACTCGTTGCGCGCCAAGTAGACCTACAGCTCGTTGCAGCAGTCACTAACCTCGGAAGCTGTACCGATCCAAAGCTTCCCGTGCCAAGCAGCTCACCTCGTTTCCAAGGAAACACCGTCGGGTCCTCTGCGCACAGATGAGATGAGCAACCCACCGCTCAAACCAGTGTCGGCTTCAAAGGTCTCGTTCGCGTAGTCGTCACCACCATCGTTCACCTGGTCCATTGTAGCTCCTTGCACCAACGAACAAGAAGCACCTGCGAGTTGGCCCTGGGTGCGCTCATGATGCCTGGCACGGACAGCTGGCGCCGGGGCGTCTTGTCGGCCTTAGGGCTTTTGCTAGACGGAGAAGATTTCGGGCTTTTGGGTGATGAGGTCGACGACTGGTCGGAGACGTTGACAGAGAGAAGCCGGGTGGTGCTGCGCGTCTGAAGCCGCGTCGGTACGGTAGCGGAGCCCTTGCTCGCTCCACCGCCCATTCACTACTGCATGGCCTCGAAATAGACGACCAATCGCACCCCCATTCAACGGCTCACCTTATCTGTGGCCACCAGCTGTACTTTCTAGCAAGATCGTCATTGCATCCTGAGTGCATGCAGCCCTCATGTCCCGGTAGTCTCAAATTCTTCACCAGTACAAACTGCGATCCTCGCAACAAAGTTCTTCAACGCATCTACCTTTTCGTCTATTTGCACAGCCCCAGTTTGCTACCTACAGTCGACACTCACCGAGATGTTCTCGTTTGTGTGACCAAGGCAAAACAAGCCTCGACTTGACATCAATATGTATAGACGTGAATCGATTTGGTTTAATAAAAAGCCACTCATACAAGGGACGATGACATTGAACTAGTCTAGTTGATGTCGTCGGCGAGCCATGCGTAGCCGTCCTCGATAGAATCCCTCTCGGCCTTCTTGGCAAAGAAAATCGAAGCAAGAACGGCAACAGAGGCAATGGCAGCCACGGCGAGCGCGACGTTGTTGGCCGCCGTTGAGTACATGGCAGTGAGCCGGCCTGAGCCAACAGAGACAGCCTTCGCTGAGCACTGGGTCACAGTGTCGCTGAGGTAGGTAGTTAGGCTGACCTTAGCTTCGTCAAGGTAAATGAGTGCGTTTGGCACGACAGGGCACGTCGAGCTGGACCCGTCGCAAAAGCTGCTTGCGTCACAAAGTGTGGCACCTTTGCCACAGAGTACTGTGGGACCCAAAAAGACATCCTTGCAATTGCCAGCACCGTCGCAGTGGTCCGGGCCATCACATTCGCCATTGTTGCTCTTGCCGGTACACACCTTGGTGGTCGGGGATGGCGCGTTTGCCGGACACTTCCCAGTCTTGCCGTCGCACTTGGCGTCGTCGGTACACGGACCACCGGCCTTGCACACCTTGGTACTCGGGAGGTAATTGTCTTTGCAGTTTCCCTTTCCATCGCAATTGTCGGTGGGAGCATCACACGGACCCCCGTTGCTCTTGCCGGTACACACCTTGGTGGTCGGGGATGGCGCGTTTGCCGGACACTTCCCAGTCTTGCCGTCGCACTTGGCGTCGTCGTAGCACCCTGTACCGATCTTACAAGTACAGGCCGAAGTCTTGAACGTGTCGTTGCATTTTCCTTTGACGTCGCAGTAGTCATTAGCGTCGTCATCGCAACCACCGCCATTGGAGCAACCTTGGCCTGGGCAAAGCGTCTCGGCGGGAACTTGAATGTACTCACACCGACCGCTGGTGCAAGTCATAAGCTTGTGGCATGCGACGGTGGGGCAGTCCTTAGTCGTGGTGCAGCGTACTGACGCCGCAGCCGTTAGGTCCTCGAGTGCCAGCACGGAGGCAGAGGCAACGGCAAGCGATACAATGAAAGCTTTCATGGTGCCGCAGGAAGTAAATGCACAAGTGAGGGAGGACGAGCGCCAGTCTCAGCATCTCACAAGAGGTTTCACCGCTAAAATAGCTCGGTAGTGGGGTAAGGGGTTCATAGGTTCTGGAGCTTCTCCGATCACACATGCTGCTGCATTCCACGTCCACACAGTTGAGAAGAAGCCTGCCCCAAAACTCGCATGGGACATCAGTCCGATCGTGCCTCTTTCTCGCTCATATCCGTTCACTTGTATCCCTTTGGGTGCCTTCTCGACTGGAGCAAACTAGAACCAATTTGGCTTCCAGTGGCTGTACATCTGAAGGGCTCTCGTGTTTTCTCCGCCTTGCGTTCTTGCCTAAAAATGAATGGGCTCCATTCGAGGCTGCTGCATGCGTCTTCTTGCATGATACTTCCACGGCGGCAGGGTTTGCGTTGTGGCCGCAACAAGCTTCCTCACTCCAGCACTGAAGCATCACCGTCGGGTTGGCCCATTGCCCGCAGATGGCCTTCGTAGTGCCATTGAGCGCCGAGCGGTGGCCATGCTCGCTCGTTTCCTCCTCGTGGCAGCCCCAGGGTCGCGATGCTCCGATCTTGTGTTACTCGCTTGGCCAATCGGTAATTCGCTCAATTTTAGCCAATAAAACACGGCGTTGTCCGCGTACATCCGGGGTTTCGCCAACATCGATGATGGCTGTGGTCTTCCTCCGTGTCCTTCTAGCGGCGGTGGCCTGCTGTATAGCCATGGCACAGGTACCCGCGGGTGTGTCCTTTGATCTCAGTGGTGGCACGCTGTCGCTGGGCCCCGCTGAGGATGTAAAACAGAAGCACGTGCTCTTCATCTCACTTGCCATCCGTGGCCACGCAACGCCCTTGCTGCGGGTCGCCGACGAAATGGTGCGTCGTGGTTACAACGTGAGCTTTGCAACACACGAGTCCGGAAAGGAGTGGGTTGCACGCACGGGCGCGCACTTCGTGTCGGCCGGTGAGTTTCCCATTTCGGCCGACGGACTGCGTGAAAAGCTCCAGTCCATCACACGCGATGCGTCAACCTTTCGGGGCATCCTTAACATGTTCAACGAGATTTATGTGCCCGCCGCACAACCCTTGTACGATGCCTTGTACCCGGCTGTGTCGGCTTCACCGCCGGATCTCGTCGTTGTGGACATCGCGACCATCGGCGGCCACGACCTCGTGCACAAGTTGAACCTTCCGTACCTCGTCAACTCCCCGTCGATTCTGTTCGACATGGGCGGCACGCCGTCGTACGTTCCTGCGTGGGGCACGGGCTTCTCCATTCACATGTCACTTTGGAACCGGTGCATGAACCTGCTCTTCCCGCGCCTGCTCTCGGTCGCTCTCACACCGCCCTTCATGCAGGTCAACAAGGCCCGCTGGGAGCTCAATTTGCCTCCATTCCGCTCTCAGCATGACATCTTCAAGGGCGCGCGCGTCCTCGTCAACACAGCATTCGGCCTCGAGTACGCGCGGCCGCTCTCGCCGCTCGTTGAGATGGTTGGCCCTCTGTTGCCGCTCGAGAGCCTCGCAGCCGACGCCTCCCCGCTGCCGCCGCTCGTGAGCCAGTGGATGGCATCGGACGACGTCGTGTACATCAGCTTCGGCAGCCTCTCGTACATCGATCCATGGCAAGCCAACGCCATCGTGCAGGGCCTCTCCAAGGACGGCGCTGCCGTCAACGTGCTCTGGACGCTGCCCAACGACCAGCGCCACGTGCTGCCCTCGACGCTTCCGCCCTCCTTCCGCATCAAGGTCCTCGGCTCGGGCTTTCCCCACCTCAAGGTCCTCGCGCAGCCCGCGGTGAAACTCGGTCTGGCGTCGCACTCGCCTCCATCTCACTCGTCTACGTGTAGTCATCTCGCACTGCGGCATGGTCTCGGCGCAGGAAGCACTCATCTTCGGCAAGCCTGTGCTCTGCTTGCCGTTCCTCGTGGACCAGCCCGACGTGGCCGCTCGCGTCGTCGATGCGGGCGCTGGTCTCCTCCTCGACAAGTCGCACTTTACGCCTGAGGAAGTGCGCCACAAGGCGCTGGAGCTCATCCGAAACGCCTCGTACGCCACCGCGGCTGCCCGTGTCGGCGCCGCACTCAAGGATGCCGGTGGCATCGCGCGTGTACTCGAGATTGTCGAGTCCACTCTTCGCTTCGGCCACAGCCACCTCACAACAGTGGACCTGCTCCTGCCATGGCACAAAGTCGTCATGCTCGACGTCTGGGCCGTTTACGCCGCCGTGGCATGCCTCGGGCTTGTCTGCGTGCGCGTGTTGTGGCTCTTTTGCTACCGCTTTTGCCGCAACGTCCTGGCAACGGCCCCCGTGCTCGACAAACCCGTGGCCGAGGCCGCACCCCAATAACACTCGTTCCTTCGTATTGGTCGTCGCGTTGCCAACCAGTGCGCTGCCCAAAGAAACGGGGGCGGCGGTGTATGTACGGGATATCTCTCTGGGCGTCTACAGCGTGAATGTCGTCGTGCTCGCGCGGTTGAGACGCAGCCCGAGCTGCTTCTTCTTGAGAAAGTGGAGGACTTCGCCAAGAGTGGCTGCTTCGTCTTGCTCCACGGCGGTCGTCTCGAGGCACCGGATCACGGTGCGGAAGGCGTCGAGGTGCTCTTGTAGGGTCGGCATGGCTTCGGCGCCGTCGTCAGTGACGTCCGCTGCGACACTCGCAACAGACGGCATGTCGAGGGCCTTGAACTCCTCCATGCACTCGCGCGGCTCGTCGAAAAACTCCTCGTTGAGCTGCTTGTGGACATCATTTTCGCCGCGCGAGTTGAGGAGCTCCTTGATGTTGATGACGCCGCCGAGTTGAAGGCAGTAGAGCATGCTCCAGAGGTCGTCTTCGGTGGACTTTTCCAGCACCTCGACGTTCGTGACCGGTTCACCGTGGTATGCAGCGACGAAGTTGGCCTTGCGCCAGCAGTTGACCACGACCTCCTTGGGCACTTCCCGCCACGCCTCCGAGATCCACTGCATGGCCTGCAGCTGCGTCACGCGGTAAATGTCTGGAGCGCCTTCTTCGTTGCGGTCGATGGCATGGGCCAGGTGTTTCATGCGGTACCGGCACTTGAAGGCCGTGGTGATGCCGCAGTGCATGGGCTGGGCCTTGGTGCCCATGGTGTGCGGGAAGACAATGAGGCGGACGTTCGAGAGCTCAAGCCCGACGGCGATGTGCGACGGCGCGTTGTCGATGAGCAGGAGGATGCTGCGCTGGGCGAACTGCATGCGCGCGTTAAGATCCCGCAGCCACTGCTGGAAGATGAGCACTGTCATCTTCGACTTGGCGTTATGGCAGTAGTTGAACCCGAGCTTCTCGGCCGACTGGGAGCGCCAGTCCTTGGGCGGGAACACCTCGCCGATGATGAACGGCTCGAGCATCTCGCTGCCGTCGGCGTTGCTCGTCAAGGCCACCGTGAGCTTCGATTCGTTCGCGAAGTGAACTTCAAGATTGTCGTGGTCCGCAAACGCGTGCGGTGAGATGCGAAAGAACAAACCAGTCTCGTCCATCGTGAAAATGTCCTTGAGCGCGTAATGCTGGGTAAGTTCCTTGATGTGCATCGATGTCAGGTCATCCGGAAGCTTGAAGTCCATGACTTGCGGGATGAGTGCGGCGGGGCTCGTGTCCATGAGGGCATTCATAGTCGCGATTGACGTGCTGGTGACGGACTTGGGGATCCCAAGCTTCTTAAAGCCGTGACGTTGCTTAAAGGAGCTAAGCCACCCGTTTGAGAATGCGAGCTTGCCCTCGAGTCCCATCTGCGCACTGAGTTCGCGGCCCTTCTCTTTAATGGCATCACCGGTAAGGTTGACCTTGTTGTGCCGCTCAAGCACCCAGTTGGCAAGCGCTTGGTCAAAATGGTTAAATTTGGTCGGTCGGATCGTCTTGCGCGACGTATCGAACGCCGCACCACCCACGGACTCGCGAAAGAGATGTTCGTGCTTGAGGATATTGCTCATCGTAGGCTGTGTTGGTGCCTTGGCCAACTGGAACTCAAGCATGGCCCACCGGCACAGATCCTTTTGTGTGATCTTGGGCGTCGTCCGGTGCTTCTCACAGATGCGACGCTTCTGCTCCACCGTAAGATTGCCCTTGCCCGCGCCATCGGCGGCGCGGCCACGTCGCGACTTGGCCTTCCCTTCCATTGTCGGCGCAGTGGTCATTTGAAATGAACTGGTTCTGAAAAACAATAACCCCCTTCTTCGTTTAACCCTCTTCTTCCAATTCGGTACTGTCCTTTGAAAATTGTCCAATCAGCGTCGACGTGGCCCGGATTTTACTGCTTTTCCACCAATCGCATCATGGCACGGAGTAGACCGTTGGGGCTGCCGACCTGTGTCTTTGAATAGCGTCTGCGGTCTCTGCCCCAACGCCACGGCGCCAGCCGCGTGCGAGCTCCTCGACGTGCTATTGCGGCGCCCATGCGCGTGCCTCGACGCGGCGCGCTCGCGGCCCGACCTTCGGTTGCCCAATGGCGACGAAGCGACAGGCCATTGGTCTGAATTTAAGACGCGAATCTGGCCGCAGCCATCTCGCCGGGAGGCACTGGAGGAGACAGACCTTGGGAGTGCATCTGCAGCCACCGTGCAGGGTGTCCGGGAGGCACGGGGACCGCCGTCCCGCGCAGAGGCAGCGGCAGCGGCTCGTGGCGCACTCTCTTCGCGTCCGAATTCCCCGCGCAAATTCTGGCTTTCACGTTCGAAATGCACGAGTCTGATTTGTTAAAAGTGGTTTAAATGGACCAATCCGAAGAGAGACAAAAAGGCAAAAGATTTGCCCCACGATGCAGGTGTGGCGCGCGGACGATGCCGCCCGCAGCTACCACCTCGTGCACGGCCAGCTCGTTGGCGGCGATAACGACCCCCTGGCCGGTTGGTATGTGGCGGCGAGTAGCATGAAGTGCCCAGAAGCCGGTCGCTGGAGTACGCGGACGGCGGAGGATGGTCGGTTTGAACTCTTCCTCGGGATGCCCAAATGGCCAAACGCGACTTGTGTCGTGCAGGTCCGCAGCGGCAGCGGGCTCTGTGAGCTGCACACAAGTACAGATAGTGGGATCTGGTCATGCTTGTTGCGCGCAGAAGCACCCAAGTACCCGCTTATCATGTGGCAGCCGCCGCCGTTCCGACCACGCCACCAAGACCCCGGCAAGGCGAGGCTTCCGGGCTTTGCACTACCCATTTTTCTCGTTCTCGTCGTGTACCTCCTGCATGTACGTCGACGTCGCACGAATATCCCCGCGTCCACCCCGCGCTACACTTGGGAGACGTTGGGCGGCTGCCGTCACTCGGGCAACACCCCACCTTCAGGCGACGTGACGTTTGTGCTGGAACGCCGGTAGGGGACTATATACGCTCTTAATATATTAACCTCGTGCTTCCTCGCTAGTAGTCGGCGAGGAAGAGATTCTTCTGGTTCATGCGGCGCTGGCGCTGGTCTTTCATCACCTCGCTCTGCTGCTTGCGGGCGCCCGAGTTCTTGGCGAGTGTGTCGCGCTACAGCCACCGCAGTGAGCATCGCGACACGCAGCGCCACATACCTTTTCGACGCGGGATTGCTCCTCTGACGTCAGCGGGAGGTCCAGAAGTCCTCGTACCGTGTTGTTGTACTTGAGGTGCTCTTGGAACCCGACGTGGAGCCACTTTTTCAGCGTCGCGTACTGCTTCAGCGTGCACCAGTCCTGGAACCGGAGCACTTCGTGCTGGAACGTGAACGTCACGGACGGCGACACGTCGTCGGCCACGGTCTTGTGGACGTCGCGGAAGACGCTGCGCTGCTCCTTACGGTCCCGCTTGCTTGTCTTTTTGCTCGAGTCCTTGCTCAGCGCAAGAAGCTGAGCGGCAATCACGTCGCGGTCCGGGTACACCACGTGGGCGGTCGCCAGCGCCTCGAAAAGCAGCGCGATGTTCTCCCCTGCGCTCGAGCGCACCTCCACGTCCGCGTGTTCCAGAAGTTGCAAAAAGACTTCCATCTGCCTACACGGGGCGTCAGATGAATGAGGGAGTGAAAATAGCACGCACGTCGTGAGGAACGGGTCGTCGACGAGATATGCGCTAGGCAACGTCGAAGCAAGGCAGCCCCATGTGTCTAAAGCCGCGACGGCCAGTGCAGAGGACGCGTCGCCCAAGTGCGCCTCGCATGCGGCCATGACTGCATGTGTGTCTTCTTCGTCGCTCGAGCAGATGAAACACACCGTGCCGAGAGCTTGCAGAGCCTGCAACATACTCTTATGCAAGCTAATAAGATGAAGCAAGTACCATGGCGCGAACTTCGCTTGATTGCGTTTCGGACTTGATGAGCAAGTGCAGAGGACCCTTGATTTGGTTGTAGAACCCGTCTTCGTTTTCGCCCATGATTAGCGCCATGAGCGCGAGGACTTGGGCGCCGAGAACGCCTTCAGCGATTGACGGACGGCGCAAAATGTGCAGCACATTAGACTGAAGAGTGTCGGCACTACCAATCAGTTGGTTAGCACGAGGGCTCAATGTAGCTTTGTCGTACTTGTCCATGAGCAAGTCTAAGGGAATATACTGCACCAAGAGCGCTTCAATCTTTTTGAGGGCGGTGACCCGCGTCGTTGTCCTACAGGAGTAGTTGGATGCGTGCATATTGAGTACCTTGCAAGTACCTCTTTTCAAGCAGGGCCTCAATGTGCTCGTGGAAAGCTTCCTCCTGCGTGAGCTCATCGTTCGTGTCAACGTCCATCGAGCGGTCCGTGTCGTTTGACGCGACAGAGCCGCAAAAGCTGGCGCTCGCGTCGTCCGAGTCGTAGCCATTGCGCGAGCCCCGTGGCTGCGCCTGCCTTCCTGACTTCTTACCCATGCTGATCCAAGCTCGTTTTTGCAAAATGAGATTCCTTTGACCCACCGCTCTGGTTGGTGGGACAAATGCAATCGTCAAGCGTTTTTTTGCTGCTTTGTGCCAGTCTCATGCCCAAGAGCTAAACACACGCAACTAACCTTCAACGCGTTTCGCACGTTTTCTATCTTGTGCTAGTGAGGATCGGGTGTGGCAGTCAAGCAATCGCGGTAAGCATCAAGTATTGCTCTTGATACTACTGCGAGTCCATGCGTTTTCGATGCCCCGTTTGTTCGAAGCTTTGTGAGGCCAAGTACGATATCTCTCCGAGTTCAACAAGCTGGGTCAACGATGTTGAACTTAATTGGCACAAAAATCCAGGAAGATGCCATTTTGGTGCCACAAAGATATGGTTGGGCCACGAATTCTTGGATATCACAGGCTAAAATGAGGTTGATCAACTGATACGAAAGAGGGGCGGCACTGGAAAGATAGCAACATCGAAAACGCTTCGGACTTCAACCGGTGAGAGTTCATTTACCTGTTGCAGCTTGTCAAGATGCCCTCATTTATCAGTCAGTGCATTATACGAACGGCAGCGTTGCATTGAGCATTCAAACTCAAACCAATCGCGCAGCGGCGATGCAGCATTCCGACGGACGGGTCTCCTCTGATATCCCTGAAACAAAGCCGCGCCACGAACCATAAATAAACGCGAGGCTGGGCCGTTTATGCCACAAGAATATGAGCCCTGAAAGTGGAGTTGCGTGCTGCAAGAACACTATCGACACTGGGTTTGTCCCAAGCTTCTCTGGGAAAAACGCTCGACGCCGAATCTTCAAGAGGAACGGGCCAATGGGTGGTGGCGAAATTAACTCGCTGCCGCGAAACGCGGCGGTGGTGGCCGTGCTGAGCCAAAGCGAACGATGTGAATGGCGCCTGCTCCTGTGCCAATTCCTCCGACCCGCGTTCTGTTGGGTCGGGCAACGCCGGTAGCGTTGCCGACTGCGGTGTGCAGGCTAAGGGTTCGGTGGAACACTATCGTTGCTGGCGGTGTAGACGCGTCGAAGGGCACATCGTCGTCGCAACCTGTTCCTGTTTTCGTACCTTGGGCGTCCCGTGGGGCCACCGACGCTCAAGCGCCGGCGGACATTGTCAAATGGTTGAAGCCCTATTAACTTTATATTTTATACGAGCGCGTCGGCACCCCAGTCACTGCCGTCGCCGTCCGAGGGCCCAGCATGAGCGCGAGGGGCGGAGAACCAGGGGTGGTCTGAGGCACTTGTGCGTGCACGGCAACCTAGCCGCGTCTGTGACCATCGGGACTACGGCGCCGCTTGGGGGATCGGCTGCGGCTTCGTCGGTGGCGCCGACTGCGGCTGCGGCTCCTGCTCCTGCTACCGTCCTTGTCATTCTGTGTGTCCTTTGTGTTGTAGTGTCGCTCCAGTTCGCGCATCATGGCATTGGACACCATCTTGATGTGCATGAAGTTGCAGTACCCGCCACGGTTGCACGTGCCTTCATCGAACTGACGACAACGTGCTTCTCGGAAGTCTGTAACGGGCGAAAACTCGCAGATGAGCGGACGACCACCGTAAAAGCGGCCGTAGAGCGCTTTTTGCGCAGCGGCAGCGCATTCTTCGTCGTCAAACTTCGCGTACACGTTGCCAACAAGGTGATCGCCAAGGTTGTCGCAGACGTTGAGCTCATCAACCTTGCCAAACTTGCAGAGTTCTTCGAAGACTTCTTCAAAAAAGTCCTCGAAGTCTTCGTCGACCGACTTTTGGTCCAGCTGCGACGGGTCGCCGTTCGCGGCAATGATGACCGAAAGCGGGTTCTGGTACATGTGCTTGACGAGGATTGTCTGGCTAAATACGGGCTTGTTGTGAAGGCGCGAGCAGCGATCACCGTGTCGGCAAGCTCCAATCTTGAAGTAGAACGGGCAATTGACACGATCTTCTTCGGTACCGTGGATTCGCGCAAGGTGTTCGGCACCGCCACCGACGCCTGGGCCGTCGCGGCGCATCATATCGCCACGGAAGCCTCCACCTGGTCGGCCCCCGTATCTGTCTCCAGGACGACCGCCGCCATAGCTGCCCCCGCCGTAGCTGCCGCCGTACCTGCTCATCCTGCCACCTGTCGCCGAAACTTGGAAATGTGTGATTGCATGTTGCGGCCGTTGGTTCTTTCCTGCAGCATCGCATGGGATATTAATTTTCACAGGTCGTTCGAGGCGCACCAACACCACACAAACCGGATCGCGGCTCCCCTCCCAAACCCGATAACACAATCCATCGAATTTAAAAGGACCTCCAAAAGATCCCCGCGCATCCGTGGGCAGGGGATTGGCCGCGGTATCCGGATATCATTGACACGGGCCGTCCGGCGGGAACAAAGTCATGTGTGGAATTTTGAGCTTCCGAGGCTCGTCCAGGAACTGTGGCGTCGATAAGGGACATTCTCGATGCGACTCTACGACTTGGGAGACTCGAGATTAAGCTCACCAAGGAGAAGCTGGATCGAGGTACCTAGGTACAACTTGGAGTTCGCGAGCGCAGGTGCGTCGCACCAACGGGCTTGTATAGCGTTGTCTATAAATAGCAACGTATACGAATAAAATCAACCAATCCCCGTGGGCGCGGGAAGCACTGCGCGACTGGGATTGGCTAAAACTCCTGGCGTTCGAATTTCTCACCGTCGAATATAGAAAAGCGCCATGGCGGAGCTGATGACGCTCGACCCATTTCGAGAAAGGCGGCTTCTCCATGAACCAGGTCGAGACGACCGCGATATCGGCGCCAGAGGCCACGGCGGTGGAGGCCAAGCTCATGGAGCCAACAAGCGACAACCAAACGGACGAGGGCAGCGGCGATCCGGCGCCTGCAGCAAAGTCGACTTACGTGGTGCAGGAAGGGGATACGCTAATGGGCATCGCGATCAAGTAGGACGACGGTGTCGCGAAGAATCCTCTCATGTTGCATAGGCATGGCTTACGAGAGTTTGACCTGCGCCAAAGCAACCATCTCATCGGTGGACACATCTACCAAGGCCAAGTACTTAAGATCCGCCACCGCATACGCGTGCGCAGCCAGAGTCTGCCATCCAAGGCACTAGAGCATTTTCTTCCAAACGACGCGTCCCGACGGTACCCTATTCTTTGTTGGGAACGCAATCTTATCCATGTTCGTAGCCCTCCCAAATCGATCCTCGTGGGTATCCCCGAATGTCAGAAGACGGCGCCATCAGCTGGAAGCAACAACCAGGACTCGGACGAAAAGCGACCAGTTTCACCGTGTCCGTCGATCGTCAAAGAGCCAACACCGGAGCCGGTATCGTGCAAGTGCCCCCTCTTGACACCGACGTCAATCCCCAAGCTCCTCAACACAACGCCCCACGACATTCTGTCGCACCCGACCTACACCAAGTACCTTGTGCCTCGCGTATGACTCCTCGTTCGTGTCCACGCCTGACCTTCTCATAGCTCGAGGCGTGCTTGCCTGCCCGTCATCGTGGCTACGATTGGAAGATTGCGTACAGGTAGCAACGGACATCATCACCCCAGGTCGCGCTAAGCATCCGTTCATAGTCTCGCCCAGCACGGCGCAAGCCTTGGGACACTCTACCGCAACGTCAAGGGCAAGCGCCCGACGCTCGTGGTCGTCGAGACGGGCGATGGAGACGTATTTGGCGGCTTCGCGTCCATGCCATGGGCGCCGTCGCAGTCGTACTACGGCAACGGCGAGTGCTTTCTATTCACCTGCACACCAACTTTCGAGCACTTTGCATGGAAAGGCAACAACGCCATGATCATGTTCAGCAACGACTCGATGATGGCCATGGGTGGCGGGTACGTGATCCAAGTCTCTCGGCTGATCACCCACGGCGGTGCTAGTGGCGGCTTCGCGTGGGCCGTCAACTCGGACCTCTCCAGGGGCAGCAGCGCCCACAGCCTCACGTTCGAGAACCGGTGCTTGGCTCACCGTTCCGACTTCGACGTGATCAACTTTGAGGTTTGGGAACTCGTCTCCAAGTACACCGACTAGTCGATCTTTCCACTTAATTATCTATTGAACAACGCCACTAGTATTGCACGGCCAGCGCCTCGATGTACTCGACAAGCGTGATGGCCACGGACGTCACGTCCTCCTGCAGCTCCGAGTCCAGGTCGACATCGGCGCGCCACGAGGCATCGAGTGCCCGCACCGTCGCGGCCACGGCCGGCGTCACGATCGCGCTCGTACACGGCGACGGCGGCGACTTCAGTGCTTGGCCCAGCGCCTCCAGCACGCTCAGCGCGTCCTGAGGCGTCGTGGCCTCAAGGAGCGCGACGGCAGCGGCGCAGTAGCGCGAGCTCTCGTGCACTGCGGCGTGGATCGCGGCCAGAGCGAGATTCTCGGGCTTCTCAAAGAACTCGGCGATGAGGTGGTGCAACCCAAGCACGGCTTTGAGGCGGAGGCCTGTGGGCGCGCCGACGTCGGCGGCCACAGAGGCGACCACGTCGACGCCGCCGTTGCGGGCGAAGACGGCCTGCGCGGCTTCGTGCGCCTGCAGGAGCGCTGTGAGGGCGTACAGCGCCTTGCGTTGCATAGCATAAAAGCCCGCGGGTGGCGTCGCCGATGGCGGCGCGAGGGCATGAAGCAAGTACGGCAGCGCACCGGCCTGCAGCGCCCACGTCTGCGCCTCGGCAAAGTGCTTGACAGCGCTCCCGACAACCCACGCGGCCTGCGCGCGGACGCCGAGGTCAGTGGCGTTGAGGTAAGGCACGGTGGCGAGCAATCCTCCGAGTGTGTTGAAGTCGCGGGCCTTGTCGATATCCTGCACCTCCCACTCGAGCGCCTCGAGCGCCTCCAGGAGGGAGGCACGGGCGGCGTGGGGCGCCACGAGCACGTCGATGAGCTTCTGCATGTGCTGCGCTTCGTCGCGGATGGCTTCGGAGGCTTCCTTGAGTTCGGCCTGCCGCGCCTTCCACAGCTTAGCTACGTATGCGGCAAAGTCCTCCTTGGATAGCTGCGAGTGCGCTGTGTGGATGTCGAGGCCGTCCAGCGCCGGTGGTTCTGGCAAGCCTGCGAGCACATTGAAGAGCGATTCGCCGATGCGCACGGCTTCCTCAACATCGTCGCCGGGAGTCGACGAGGGTGCGGCGGTGGGTGCCGGGGTTGGCACGGGCGTCGAACCGGGGAGAGTCTCGTCTGGTGCAATGAGACTGGCGCCGTCCTCAGCGTCGTCGTCGCTTAGAAACTTTGCTTCTTTCTTCCCCGTGGCGAGGTTGATGCGCACGTGCAGACCCTAGATATGAAACTATAGATGTGCTGCGAGAAGCGACAGGTGACGTACGGCAGGGATCGCTTGGTTGGGGAGGATTTCCTGCCACTCATGGGTAGGCTCAAAGGTGGCCGGCGTCGCACAGCGTCCGTCGGCGGTCATTTCACAGGTGGTCATCGCTTCCGCCAACGGCTCGGGTGACGAAGCAACAAGCGCTACTTGGTTCGCCCCCGTTATCTCGAGCAGAGCTGCGCACGCGCAGAGCGCCAAGAGCAAGCGTCGAAAGGACATCATGCTTCTCGAAATAATCTTGTGCCACCAACCGCCAGGGTTTCTCATCATTCGTTCTTTATATACTATACATTATATCAGCTTAATACGTGGCAGGCTGTGAGAGCGCCAGAAGTCATGAAGCCACGTGGCACGGGGCAGGGCAACGTATGACGCCAGCAACCTCAAGCGACGATCGTCGACGAGGGCGATGGGCCGACAGGCGCGCAATGCTACCGGCTCTGCCAGCTACAGGCCTCTACCCACGGGAAGAAAGACGCTCGGGGAGCCAAACGACTCGGCAAAGGCCCAACTTCGCACTCCTGCGCACGCACGGGGTCTAGGCAGATCCTGCGACCGAGGACCAACAATCCTTGCGATCATGTGCGGCAGCTCCAGGGCACTCAGTCTGACCCTTCCGAGGCCATTACAGCCGACAGGCACAGCGCTTTGCGAGCGGGACGAGTGCGGGAGGCGGTCCGTCCCGCAGTCGCGATGCGCGCTTATACTACTCCTCCAGTGGCGCATGTGACGGCCCAGCGTCACACTGTAAGGCCCGAGTTCAAGCTACTCGGGTAATAGCTTTAAGGCTCAAGGCGGGAGCTTGGCCGTTCAACGCCCGAGAGTAGAACCTGGACCGAGCGGTGCCGACTCAGTTTCGATGGATTCGAACGCTCTGCGGGGCATCGCCAACTTCAAGTTGGTGCAAGGCGGCCGATCTTCGTCACTTGCCAATTTCTCTCAAGATGCTTGTGTCCACTACGAAGATGGTGCTCGACTGCTCCGTCGCCCCCTTCGTTGTGATGTTCCAGACGCGCAAGGCCAACATGTCGTACACACTTGCCCTCGTGCTGCACGTTCTCCGCGTTCTCTCGTCGTATCAGCTGCCATTTGTGCGGCGCATCTTCTATCTCTACGGCCAACTGCAGCGACTCATCTACAAGTACCTTCTCGTTGTCATGCACAACTCACGATCGTTATGCAGGCCGTTCCATGTCGTCGCGACACCACGGGTCAAAGGTACTTTGACTTGCGTCGTCGCACGCTGACCGGGTCGTTGCACAGGATTGTGGTACGGACAACCTGTCATGGACAATCACATGCAATCGCACGCAACGATCATGTACATCCACGGCGGCGGGTACGTGGCTCGATGTTGTGTCGAGGAGCTCATCGTGGTGACGACAGCTTCGCCGCAGGCTCGGCGGAGACACAGTCGAACGACCTGATCAAGCCGTTCGTGGCGGCTCTCAACCGACAGCACGTGGCCGCTCGAGTCTTCAGCCTCGAGTACGATCTCGCGCCCGAGCGCCAGTTCCCGCACCAGCACAATCAGACGCTTGAGGTACTGTCACGCGCGAAGGGCTCTATATGAACCATGGAACAGGCGTACGAGTGGCTGCTGTCCCAAAACTACGCCAACATCGTCGTCATGGGCGACTCGGCAGGCGGCAACCTCGCGCTCACACTCATGCAAACGATCGTTCGCAAAGGGCTGCCGCAGCCGGCAGGTGGCATCCTCCTGTCGCCGTGGGTCGACTTGACCGCGAGCCATGCGTCTTATGACCGCAATGGGGAGACGGATTACCTTGCCAAGTACGGTCCGTGGTGCCACGCGTAATCCTCATGCTTCTCGTGCACAGACCTGCCGTGTGGACAGCCCGGGCTGCGTACGTTGCGGACGAAGACATTGAGAAGGCGTCGCCAGGGCTTCAGCCCATGGATGGACTGGCGCCGCTCATGGTGCGTCTCATGACTGCAAGCACGGCTGACGGCTGCTTAGGTCGTGTACGGCGGCGGCGAGTTGCTAGCGGATGAAATTGGAGCGCTCGTCGAATCAGCCAAGAACGCAAAAGTGGACGTCGAGGAGATCTGCCACCCCGAGCTCTGCCACGTGTACCCGGTTGTCCTCAAGAACTCGGAGCACGCCACCGAGGCGTTCGACGGTATGGCCAAGTTTGTCCTCGGTGCCACGACGCGAGGAACCGTCGGTGAACTCAGCGTCGGCATGCCGCCGCAGGCGTTTGTCCAGGCATCGTAGTGTGTGCACCTGAGTGCTGTCAATGTCCATGGCGTCTTAACGTTACCTCCTTTTGGCCTCCTGCGCAAGACGGGCGATTGGTGCTTTGTGGCACTCCTGTCGTGTGGCTGCTCCTGCAACCACGAAGTTGCCGACAGCTACCGGCACCTTCGCGGTACCGTGCGCCACCAACCAACCCAACTGCTCCTGATAAATGTGCGAGAGATTCAAGCTGACGATAGACACGTTGTCGTTAAGGTCGTCTCTGGGTACTAGTGGCTCCGACGAGGCCTAGTGCTGGATCAACGCGTTGATGGCATCGTTGGAGATGGAGTCAGTGTCGAAGAATTTGTCGTAGTCGTCGTCTGTGAAGCGCATGACCTTGAGCGTGCCGCTGGGCTCGTCCATGAGCACAACGAACGTGCCGGCGCGATCTGTGGGGCGAGTCGTCCACGTGTCATGGCCAGGCGACGGGTTCTTGTTGAGGTAGTAGTAGTGGGTCGCGAGGTTGTTACCGCCGTTCGGGATGGCCTCCGCGACATCGAGCTCACCACAACCACCGGGGTCGGCGACGCCACGGCAGTTGCAGCCGTACTGATTGGCGCGGACGACCTGCGCGTTGAGCATCCAGATGGCGGGCAGGCCGCCGTTGTACATGAGCGCCTTGACGACGAACATCTTGCTGCCGCTCCACGCGTTGAGGCCGTAGTTGTTGTCGAACGAACCAACGCAGCCGCCAGTGTCCGCACACTTGGACGGCAGCATGATGTTCACCTCTGCGCCAGTGGCCACGCCCGGCCCGCCCCACGGGTTGCTCGGGTTGGAGGCGTCGCGCAGGTAAGCGCCGAACTGCACGGGGGTCTGGGAGAAGCCCATGCCATCGGCCTGCGCGTAGCCCTGCGGCGGCATGTTGTTGTACTTTTGCGGGTTGAGATTGTTCATGAACACCATGTTGTTGGTGGAAGTAGGCGTGTAGCTGGATACGCGCTTCCACGCGCCGTTGCTCGGCTGGAAGACTGACACGCCGAAGAGGTACATCGGACCGCGGAACACCATCGTGGCCTGTTCACCGATGGGGCCCACGGAGCTCGAGCTCCACTGGCCCTGCCGCGCACAGCTCTTGTAGTCCGTCACCTTGTTGTAGCTTCCGCCGCCGTTGACTGAGTACTTGTACTGCGCTTTGAGGTTATGGAACGGCACGGACGGGCTCGGCGACGGTGCTGGTGCGCGGCCCGAGAAGACCGCCGTGGCGCCCGAGTTGCTAGACGAGGCGCCGATCTTATTCTTGAGCCAGCACGTGTTGCCAGTGTAGACGGCCACGACACACTGCGGGTTGTTCATGCAGTCGTCGCAGCAGCCGCCAGCGCTCCCCGGGTTTGTGCTTGCAATGTCGTTGCCGTAGTAGTCGGTGTTGGCTTGTTGCACGCACTTGCCGCTCTTGCGCAGCGCCGTGGCACCGGGCTTGGACGACGCTGTGCCGAACTTGTTCTTGAGGTAGCACGTGCTACCTGTGTACACCGACACGACACACTGCGCGTTGGCCGTGCAGTAGTTGCAGCACTCGCCCGCGCTGCCGGCCGTCTTTGCGTCGATGTCGTTGCCGTAGTAATCGGTGTTGGCCTCTGGGCTGCACTGCAGCGTCGGCTTGGGCAGAACCGTGGCACCGGGCTTGTCAGACCGGTCACCGCGGCCGCTCTTGAGGTAGCACATACCACCCGTGTAGACCGAGAGCGCGCAGTCCGCCGTGTTACCGCAGAGATCGCAGCAGGCACCGGCGTTGTCTACAGGCTTGCTGCCACTGATGTCGTTGCCGTAGTAGTCTGCGTTGGCCTCGGTGTTGCTGCACTGCCCGACCGTGTCGAGGTGGCGCGTGGTGTTACTCGCGCCGGCGACGGCCGCTGCGCACAGGAGGAAGAGGGCCGATGTGCGCATGAGGCGGCGAATTGCAAAATGGAATGGCGCCGGCACGTCGGGGTGAGCGCGCATGTATTTTTTTGCTGCGATCTTCCGCAATCACTGGCCATCTGTATGCACGGCGGAAAAATGGCCATTATATTTGCGTTGATGTGCGAAAGGCAACCTCTGACCCAACCCGACAGGAGGCGAGCGCGTGCATCGCGGCAAGGGCCCAGACACGCAGAGGCTTTCACACGCCTGTCTGTCTCGGCGCCGCCAGCGCCACCGCCGCAGCCGCCGCGCCGTCGTCGGCCGCCTCTCAGCGATACTTCTCATGCCATTACATGCGTGGGATCCAGGTCGTCGCACCCACTGCACCAAGATATATCATACACTGTAGCAGGGTGTCGTTGAGGATGTTAAGGCTGTCGTTTGGTCAGAGACGTCGCTTGGGGCGAATTCGAGTCCCGATGTCCCACAAGTACCCAGCATCGCCACATTGTGTGGCTTGTGTGCAGTTCGCGGCTCGTCCAAGCGCTCGACCGTTGCGACGGTGGACAGCGTGCAGATCGTGGGCCAAAGCCATCCAAACATGGCACGCCAAGAGTATGAGTATTCTGATTACCCCTTATAGTGGTTGTCGAGGCAAGTACTGTGCCGTGTGGTGCATGAGATAGTAGCTGGTGGCTGACTTTTTCGGTGCGAAACTCGCACCAGTTTCACCTCCTGCAGTTACACGCATCGGCGCCAAAAGCCATGGGCGGCTCCTTCTCATGCCCGGGGGTGCGGACGCAATGGAGCGACCTCAGCGTGGTGCGCACTCATGGTCTTCCTGTCCTCTGCAGCGGCGTCTCGTAGACCTTGAGCCCGCCCGCGGACGACACGGACGTGGACGACGCGTACCTGCACCTTGTCACCCACCGCGGCGTCTTGGGAGTCGTGCGGCAAGAGCTCGCGCGCATCGAATCTCGCGACTCCAAATGGCAGCAGACACAGCTGTGTGACACGTCGCTGGAATGTCGGCATGACGAACGCGTAGGTTTCAGCTCGGCCACGTCGCATCGACGCCGACCTCGACCGAGTGCATTCACCAGCTACAGGTACTCCACTACCGCCGCGAGCGCGCGCACGAGTACCTCCGCTTGCTGCGGCTTGTGGTCCTTCGCGCCCGCCGGTATGCCCTGTGGCTGCTGCCCGAACCTCATTGTTGCCAGGCGCTGGGTGCGGCTGTTCGTACAAGACGACGGGCTCGCGATGCTACTCTCGCTGCTCTCACCGGCCTTCGACGCCGACGTGCTGACGTCGGTGCTCGACCTCGTCTTGCTGCTGCTGAGCTTTGTGTCGGTATTGGAGCACTTCGTGCTGCGCACGCAGCACCCGCTCGTCGTCAACGTCGTCCGCTGCCTCGGGCCAACGCATGAGATCGTGAGCATCAAGGTGCTGCAGGTGTGCCGCCTGCTGTGCCTCTTCACACACAGTGGCCACATCGCGGTGCACGCGGCCATGGACCAGTGCTTCGGACCGCGTGTCGTCGGCGACGTTGTCGGGCTACTAGAGCACGGCTCCGAGCCAGCGCGAGAGGCCGTGCTTCGTTTACTGCACGCACTTCTCGAGGGCGAAGACTCGCCTCAACTCCACACGTTTGCCCACAGACTGGTCGCTCTGGGTGTGCCGGCCTGGCTGGCGCAACACGGCGACGAGGCTGACTTGGGGAAAGAGCTTGACACAGCCGTGGCATTTGAAGCCACGCGGTGTCAGCAACTGCTACGCCGATTCCTACCACCGCCAGATCATCTTCAGGACGCGATTCAACACCTTCACGAACACGCCAGGGCGTACCAGCTGGAGGCGGCCGCCCTCAAAGTCGTCACTGCGCTACTGTCCGTGACGGAGCCCGCGGCGTGGGAAGCCCTCGTGGAGCGAATGGCGCCGGCCCCCGTGGCGCCAGTGTCGCCCCGCCCGACGTCAATGCCAGCGACCCACCACCCGCGGTTTGCCAAATACTTTCGCATGCTCGAGGTGCAAGTGCCCAAGGACCTTGTGCGCCAGCGCATGCTTGCTGACGGTGTGGACACTGCGCTGTTGGATGCACCACAAACGATCGTGGCCAACGCGGCGCCGACGTCACCACCGACGTCCCCGGTTTCTGCGACACCCAAAGGCCTCTTGTGGCACAAATGGAGCGACGTGCGCGGTACCATTTTTGAGGCGACACCGACGGGCAAAATTGACGCCGATGATGTGCACGTGGCGTTCCAGATGCGATCGCCAATTCGCCGATCGCCGTCGTCGCCAACGCTGCGGTCGCCGAGCCAGCCGATCCTGCTGCACCCACGCCGCGCCAAGCACATCCGCAAGCTGCTTGACCAGCACCATCTCACATTGCTCAAGCCCAGCATCGCTGATGCTCTCATATCAGGCAAAGTGGACGCGCTCACGTACGACATGGTGACGCACGTGCGGCACGTCCTTGCGCTACCGACGGCCGAAGAGAAGGCCAGCCTGGCCGCCTTCACCGGCAACGTGTCGTTGCTTCAGCACCCTGAGGGTGTCCTCCACGCCCTCGTGAGAATACCCGGCGTCGACGCGCTGCTCGACTTACTCGCTACGGTGCTTAAGTTCGACACCTCCGTGCAGGCGTTCGAGCGTGACTGCACCGTGGTCCAAACTGCCTGCCGCGAGCTCACGTTGTCCACGGCACTGCACCAGGTCCTCGGGTACGTGCTCGACTTGGGCAACCACATTAACGCGGGAACCCCCCGCGGCAATGCGCTCGGCTTCAACTTGCTCACGGATCTGCACAAGCTCGAGCACGTGCGCCAGTCTGCCGGCGGTAGCACCACCGCCCTGCACTTCCTCGCCAGTGTACGATCGGGGAGACGCCGAGACCGTTGCTGACGGCTGGTGCAATTAGGTTTTGAGATCGCAAGATGCGACGTTGTTGGCGTTTCCAGCGACGCTGCCATCGCTGGAGACCGTAGCGAAAAGCAACCTCTCCTCTAGCGAACTCACAGCGCAGCTTCAAGGCCTGCATGCGCAAGTGCAATTCGTGGCGCAGGCGTTGCAGACCACCCCACCCCAATACTGCCTATCGACGTTCACGATGTTCTTAAACTACTCCGCGGCGCCGCTCGCGCGTTGCGACGCAACGTGGACCGACACCGCGGCGGTGCTGGAAAGCACAATGCTGACATTCCTAAAGCTGCCAAAAGACACGCTGAGCGTGCACTCGAGCAGTTTCTTTCTTGGCATCCACCAGTTTGCCCAAGCGTTAGAGCGCGCTGATCGCGAGAACTGCGAGCCGCTCGTGCTCCGAAAAGCCATGTCGTTGCCGCCTCCAGGTGCGAGGCCCCCGGCGCCGCACCGAAGTCATTCAATGGCTTCCTGATTCTCGCTAACACGTTTTGTGGAGATTTTTACCGACCTGGGTCCTGGGTTTACGCTAGAAGCTAGACGTCAACGGTGATAAAAGTGTAGGGCGTCTGGGTGCCGTCGGGTATGACGTAATTCCACAGCGATGTGACCGTCGGCTCGTACAGCTGAGGAAAAACTGCGTTCGTGAAGCCACGCAGCGACGTGTGCACTTGCGTCATGTCGAGGACTTGGACTTCGCCGAATTTTCGCAAGTTGACGCGAACAACTTTGCCTATAGTAGTCCTTGGCCCCAGGTTTGCGGGAATGGCATCGTACCCGAGAAGCGCACACCGTTGAAGTATGGAACGAAGAAACCATACTCGCCAGATACGCCTCCCCCAATGAAGCCACGAAGATCAGCGTCAGGCATGTTGGGAATCTGGCTGCGGAGGGCAAGTGTGAGGTCGAGGTACCGAACGCCGGATGGTGTAAAGTTGTCCGTGTCGATGGCGACGATCGTACCGAGGTTGTTTTTTTGCGACTTGTTGAGACGCACAGGCAGTTCAGTTGTGAGGCCGTTCCTGTGGGGCACTAGGATCGCATACCGGCCGACTAGTAGCCATGTGAGGCCATCCCGAAAAGCAGACGCGTACAGGCAAAGCCGCGCATGAAGCCTTTGAGCGATGGATCGACAAGCGTTAAGTCCAAGCTTTCGACATTCATTGTCAACGTGTTGAGGCGAGCAACGAGGCCGTGGTATGGGTTTACGCCCGGAGACGTCGTGTCCGTCGTCCACATATTGGGCACCAAGTAGACGTAGTAGCTCACTACGCAAACGGACGGCTCCTAGGCGATTGACATGGTCGGTTTATACCTGTGAAGCCACCGAAGTATCCGCATGCGTACTTGACGTCAAGCACGGAGAGGTCAACGGGCGTGACGGTGCTGAAAGTCGTTAAATCCAGTCGCCCCATGATGCTGGATGTCGGCGTCGGGAAGTACTTGTAATTGGGATTCAGTTCGAGACCAACCTTGTTTCGTTCAAACGGTACGAGGTACGCTACGTTTTTGTCTGCGCACCGGTTAGTGAAAGCGCATTTGTGCACTAGGCGTACACACGACGGCGCCACTGAAGCCGACAAAGCGCGCGTCGAAGGTAGTGGCGTTAAGTACCGTGACCGCTAGAGCCGGCTGGGCAAACAGGTCAAGGTTCACCCGAACGATTTGACCAGCAAGTCCAGCGGCATTGCGCCGCTGCACGAAGTAGCCGTAGTTTCTATCTATAGTCGAAGTTAGCAGCCGTGTTAATGCCAGCAAGTCAGGTCAACTTGCGAAACACGAGCCAAAACCCGTGAGCGACGGGTCAATAACCGTGAGGTCGAGCATCTCGATCGCGGGCTGGAAGGGGAGGTGCGACGTGGCGTTGAACGCACGAAGGTTCACCTTGGCGATGACCCCCGCGTGGCCCTTGGCATTTTGGTGCGGGCACAAGTACAAGTACTCCTCCACAAGCGAGACTGAACTGCTGAACACCAGGTCGCCAGGTGCCGACGCGTACAAGGGTGCGGGGACCAAGACCCATCTGGATGCGTTTTGAAACACTTGCAAACTCACGTTGACGTAAGTGACCGTTGAGACGGCTACGCGCGATTCAACTTGCGGGCAGAGGGTGGTGGTGATACCGGTGAAGGCGTCGAAGAAGCCGGCGAGCCGCGCGTCGTACGCCGTCAGGTTGATCGTGCTCAGTTGGCCCCGAAATGGGCCAATGCCGAGAGTTGAGTTGATGTCTGTGAACTCCAGGACTCGCGACGGTCGCGGCCGCTTGACACCCTGAACATCCAGCTGCACGCGCGTGACGAGACCGTGGAAGCCGAGGCCATTGTAGAACGGCACCAAGTACGCGTACCGTGCCGCTACGACTGGTCGGCATTGGTGTTCACCTGGCTGTGCGAACCGTAGACAGTGAACGCATTCGAGACGAGAACAATGCTGTCTGAAAGCCCCGCTTTCGTCGTGTAAGCTTGCACAACACACGGGTACTCAGGCAGTGTCACAGTTGTGCCCGGGCTGTATAAAGTGTAGACCGTCACAGTGCCGTTTTCCAGTGATTTGAACTGGTAGTACATGGCCGCGGCCCGGGACGTCGTGAAGAGCTGGAAAGCTCCGTACGATGTGAGGCGCCCACCGTTGGGCTCGATCGTGGGCGTCGCTGCTGCGCCTGCGCCTCTGATGTAATCTAGCGACGTGCGTAACATCCCTACCTTGCCACTCGTAGTAGGTGCTCGTAGCCCGCGGCACGAAGTCGGCAGGGTATGCATACCGGTCCGTGTGCGCGATGTAACACGTGCTCGCTTCGTAATCGAACGAAAGACAACGCGCATCGGTGACGCAGGCAGACGCACACATATCAAGCGTGACACCGGAGAAGATCGCGGCATTGCTTAGGCCGCGAAAGCCGTAGCCCGCGACGGCGCGGAAAAGGCTCGCGGCACTCCCACTGAGGCGGCGCTGCGTAACGGGGGCATCGTTGTATTCGTCGTGTAGGTCGGCGCGAGTAATCGGCGCTACGCACTGTGAATTCTCAAGCCGCGGTCCGAGGACGCGTTACCGAGGTGTGACCAATGCGTCTCCGTGGCGGCGACGACGGCGGCGGCCGCCGGGAGCCACGCCCACGCGACCATTCCGCAGCGTATCTTCCGGTTGCCCCGAGATTGCCCCCAGCTGTTTTCGGCGCCCAGATTGCCCGAGTCAACTCACTTGGGTTTTGTATGGCGCGGCGTGCGGCCTGTTGGCAACGAAGTTGCTCTCCGGATAAAAGCTCAAACTCAAAAACACGCACGAGCGTGTTGACGCAACCAAGGCGGGGCTACCGAGGAAGCCGCCGCGGCCGCCTGCAGCTGCGCCGCGCTTCCGCGATCGAACGCACGCACTCCTGAACCCACGCGCCTATCACGCGGGTCTGCTCTTGACCCTTCGTCTCGCCCGAGTTCCAAGTTCCTCGGGCATATGACGCCTCGGACGTCACAGGGCACATACACATGTCTTTCGTGGCCTGTGGACCCCACGCGGCGGGGGGTATCCGGAGGCGCGGGAGGATCGGAGGTTGCAGGGGCAACGGCGACAGAGGCGGCAAGATCTCGGCGACTCTGTTTTGGCCGGTGATCGTGCCACGCCCGCGGCAGCTCGGACGGCCGCAGTACTTGGAGCTTTTTTGGATCTGAGTTTTTGCGATATGCTTGCGTGTCTATCCGGATAACCGGAGGCGCAAGGAAGCCGCGGCCACAACCAAACACGCACCTTCGCGATGCAATCGATCTTCACGACGCCCAACTGCTCTGCGTGCGCCAAGCCCGTCTACTACAACGACCTGCAGGTCCGGGCCAAGACGGAGCACCTGTACCACAAGGCGTGCTTCAAGTGCGCCGAGTGCGCCTCGCAGCTCACGCTTAACACCTTCGCGTATCACGGTGATACACTGCTGTGCAAGATCCACTACGTCGCATTCTTCCAGCGCATGAATTCGTACGGTGGCGAAGACAAGTTTAAGAAGCAGAAAGACGACGTGGTGTCTGCAAGCGTCCTCAAGGAGATCACGGCGCCGCCGTCGCCCAAGCCTGACGCACCGATTTCCGAGCCTGAGCCCGAGGTACGCGCATCCGTACTCCGCCGAGTGGCCAACGCAGTGCCCTCATGGTTTTTCTAGACGGACATTCCCGTGGATGGCCGGCCGCGAAAGATATCATCCATCACCGATTCACTGAGCGCTAACCCGTTTTTGCTCCACGACATGCGGCTGCGGCGGCGCAACTCGGGGGAAGAGGAGCCTGTGCGCGGCTTCGGTGAAAAGCGGGCGCCGATTGTGTTCAAGGTCAAGAGCAGTCCCAAGTGCGCTAACTGTGCCACGAGCGTCTACCTCTGTGACCCCAAGATGTCCCTCGAAGGCAAGGTGTTTCATCACGAGTGCTTCAAGTGCGCCCAGTGTTCGACGCAGCTCACCCTCAAGAACTACACGTACGCGAGCGAGACGCTGCTGTGCAAAGGCCATTACACTGAGCGCTTTATCAAGGCCAACAGCTACGCCGGCGGTGAGCAATTTGCCAAGAAGTGATCGTGTCGTCTCGATGTTTGTATTAATATTTCGTCCTTTTTTATATTGAGACTGTATCAGCAGTAGCCTGTGTCGCCTGTCTCGAAACGGACGGCTGTCGTCGCTCGCCATCGATCAGGGGCAGTCGTCATGAGCCACGCGCCCCAGCCGCCTTGCCAGCAACTGCTAAGGTGTTGGACACGGAGGATATGCAGTGGAGGCGTCGACGTGGCCGTTCCGAGGACGACAGAAGAGCTCCACCAACTGGGTGGGCGGCTGCCACGGGCAGGCGGCTTCTTCCAACTTCCTCCATGAAGACGGCCCGTCTGCTCGGTGGCAGCGATTCTACCGCCGAGCATCCGCATCATCAATCGCCATCAGCAACTGCATCGCGATGTTGCCTTTTGTAAAGGCGACTTCAAGCGTCCATTCGAACTTCGAACTTCGACTGGCGAATGTGCGAACTTCGGAGCGATCAGATTCTTCTTTTGCGGCGATGGCGATGGAGCACGGCCGCCCCGAAGAGGGCATGGAGTGCTTGGCCACCATGGACGACATAACCGAGGAAAACTACGTCGAGTACCAGACGTACCCGAGTATGACATGGCATGCCAGCAAGTTTTGCGCTGACGTGACGCTGCAGCTGCTGGATTCGCAGTTTCCTGCTTACATGAAGGGCGTTCAAGGTTGGGAAGTCGTGAAGCGTGAGGCACTTTAGCTATGTGTTGTAGAACCCGACTGCAAGGCAGAGCTGCGCCGTCTCCTCACGAAGGGCCCGCCGGTGTGGATCGAAGACAAGTACGGATTTCCGCTGCCCGACAACGGAGACACACACATCGTGAACCTTTGGTTTCTTGCGACGGGTGAGGAGCGAAGCGCTAAGCTCACGGGCGCTGTCGATGGCGAAGCTCGCGAGGCTCTCTGGAGCGACCTGAAGCAGCTTCTCACGGCAATGGACGAAGACGATGAGTCAGCTTAGATTGGTTGTATTCAATCGCGTTTTCTTTTGGACCGCCGACGCTTGGTGTGCCGTACAAAGACTAGCTCGTTCACACTGCCAACACGCACCAAATCTGACGTTGCAAGGGCGCATGGCTTCTTGTCGAAAACGAAAGGATGGCCGTTGCAATGGAGTTGGTAGCCGATAAACACACTTTTCCTACAAAGTTAAGCAAGAGTTTGAGCGAACGCCAAGTACCACGAGAGTGACTTCGGGGCGGCTGTAAGCTCACGGCGAATACTCTGCAGCAACGTCGCCATGGTCGCGGACTGACCAACGGTCACCTCGACCGAGGAGCCATTCGCGATCTGCAGGCGAAAGCGCAGGACGTGGCCAGTTGCAAGATCCACAAGATGCTGTAGCTCCATCGTTGACACTGAAAGCGGCACATCGCAGAGCACGCTGTCTACAAAGGCCACAGTAAGCTAAAGCGCCACATGGCATCTCCACCTTGGGCGAGTCGCTCCAAGTGGGCCTCCATTAGGGTTAAGTTCGCTTCCGAGGAAATGGTTTTTTGCCTTCGATTAAGTGCATTCGCACTTAAAAAACTGATCGACATCGACACACGAAATCAGCGACGATGGCGTCGACGGCGTCTTCTCCGGTGGCCTGCACAGGCTCCTCACGGTAGCGCTGCAAAGCTGCATCTTTGGTCGCACTGAGCCTTCGCGCCAATTCAGCTATTGAGACCCGTCCTGACTTCCTGGTATCGCGGAGGAGATGCCCCACAAGCTGTCGCAATGCCAGGTCGGCGCGATGCACGACGCTCGCTGCATTGGACGCACGACTCTCTTCCTGCTACGCGGTCGGACCCCGAGCATTTTAAGAAGATTACCTTCTCTTTGATGCAGCTCTCCGCAGTTGTCGCGACAACGGGGTGCGCCAAAGCATCGCGGATTAGGGCGGTCGCGGCAGCCAGAGCCGGCGCGTTCCTGAGGGATCTAGAACACGTGTGCATGCGCAAACAACTTACGCGGAGCTGTGAAGCGACAAATCGACCTCAATGAACCGCGCCTCCCAAGAGTGCAGGCTCGGATGGGGTGGCTGCAGCAAGGCCTCCATGCGCATGATCACGGCTTCCGGCACGGGGTTCGGGCGCTGGGAGTTGCGTGCGCGACAGATCCCTCGCGCCGTGTTGACGTAGATTTGACCAAAGCCTGCACCGCCTATGCGCTATCACCTGACCACGAAGTTCTAATGGCGCGCCTACGCTGACGACAGAGCTGCCAGTACTTCTTCCGCATACTGCGGTAGTACATATTGTCGTCCAAGAGAAAGCTATGAAACCATGAGCCATGATGCCGATGAGCGTACGCTTGCAGCTTCTCCTTTTGACCAACGCCCCTGGCGGCAGCACCGGCAAGAGCCGCATCAACTCGGCAATAGATCGCAGCAACTGCATCTTTCCATTGCTGTGGCTGGAATTCACCGACGTCGACCTCGCCCGTCGCTCGTTGCTCAAGGAAGGCCTCGTCAAAGCAAATGTAGTGGACTTCATACGTCGAGCCCAGTGCCGCCACGAGCTGCCGCGAGAGAGTCGACTTGCCGGCGCCCGGCAGGCCGACAAGCAACACGACTGCCGCCATGGTCGCAATGGCTTCGTATCCGGATATCCGCAAAGAGATATTCACGTTTTACACCGCGCTGAACGTGAATATTTAGTTTCTCACCATGTGCCAGCAGTAATATAATATTTTGCCTCTGAAAAGAACCGATAGAAACAGATAATATATAGCACTCGAATTAATTTTATACATCGTGGTTTTCGTGTGCGTGGATTGTGTGATTAACTGCGCATCTTTTTCACGCATCTTTTTCACGCACAGAAATAACACGATTGGATCGGTGGAGGCGATGGACGACTTGCGGCTCCAGGGGCGCCCTTACCTTCGCCCGTCCAAGGCGCATCAGCGCACCGCGCCCACACATGCCCTCAAGAAAAGCGCCATGAAATCTCCTGCCAAGCGCCGTCGTGGACATGAAGGCCCAACGCCCTCGAAGCCAATCCGACCTCTTGAGGGTATTGAAGGCTTCGCATCGCCGCGTCGCGTGACCTTTTCACCGTACGTCGCGCGCACGCCCAAGCGTCACCGCATCGACAAAGCCATGGATGAGGAAGATGATGCGACGGAAGAAGAGGCCGAGGAAGTCGCTGCAACCATCCGTAAGCAGCGCCGGATGCGCATGCGGTTTGTCCAGGTGCGGCGTCCTTCAGTGGGTTGTCGCCTTACGGCGTGGCTGCGCAAATGGTGGTCTCACAAGGGAACCTACAAGCCCCTGTACTCTCTCGAGGACGAGCCGCCTGCACACGAACCCTTGACGCCGCTTCCCAACTTTTCCGACGAAGATCGAGCGTACAATTTTCATCTTGACCAACTGCTCGAGGCCAAGCAGCCAGCGCTCGTCGCCCCCGTGGACGACCCACTAGAACTGGACATACCTTCGCGCGGCGCTTTTGCCAAACTCGCCGACGCCGTCCAACCCAAGACCCAAGCGGCACCAACAAATGGCCCATTGGCAGTCGAATTGCCAGGGCTTCGGAGGGCCCGCCGACGGACCCCCTAGCCTTTGTGTGAACGTGGAACTTATTACGCCGCGGGCGTCCTTATCAATTCTTGCCCACTGGGTGTCCCTACTGCAGAGTCTGGCCGGCCAAGCGGTGAACCTGGTCCATGTCAGCTGCAATGTCCGACGCGTGGCTGGTCAGGGCTAGGGTCATTGTGTCCTGGCGCAGCCTTCGCGCTACCGCAGTGACCGCTCTGGTGCGTGCTTGTGCATTGCTGTCGCCCCAGTCGATACGATCCCGTCGTACCGGTGTCGTCCATCTCGCTGGTGTGCATGACGAGTCGAAACGCATATAAGATTGACAAGCATAGATTAATCGTCGTCCTAGGCCGTAGGCGCGGGCGCGGCGATGAGAACGTTTTCGTCCTTCTGTTTCTTAAAGCGTTCGTCGCCGCCGTACGAGTTGGTAGTCTGAAAGGCCGCGACGTAGTGTGTCTTGCAGAGCAGCTTGTCGCCGTGAAAAGCGTACGACGTGAGACTGAGCTGGGAGGCGCAGTCCGTGCACTTGAAGCAGCTCTTGTGGTAGAGCAGGCCGTCCTTAGGGCGGACCTGCGTGTCGTTGAAGTACACTGCCTTCTCGCACAACGAGCACTTGGCCATGGCAACGCAGATTCGAGATTGACTGCCCCCTCGGTTGCCCCTTCCGGATGCCTTTCGTTGAATCTCAACAAAGTTGAGTTCTCCGTTGAGTTTCACACCAATCTTTCGAAAGATCGCACGGGAGCATTCGCAAGAAGCCACGGCTCTGGACCCGTGGCAGGGCCGCGCTGACAGGCACTGGACCACGGCGCCTGCGAAAGGACGTGGGGCCTCTACATGGATGTGGCCTCCTCAAGGATCTTGTCGTGACCAATGCCCCAGGACTTGATTACTGCGGGCAGGACGGGAACGGGGACGGAGGACGCCCGCGAGGCCTGAGTCACAGGCGGGAGGGCTTGCACGAGCGGCATAGCATGGCGTGTTGCAAGCGAGAGGTAAGGTGCCTTGCGCGACATCCACGTGACACACCTTCGTGCGACGTGTGGGCCGTGATTTGCATGGAGCTCTACACTGTACGATGGGCCTTACTCGCGGTCATGCTTCGCAGGTGAGGTGCTGGCTGCATAAGCGACGCAGTCGCACGCCACCCACGCTGCAGTGGAGTATGCGGCGTTGCCCCCTCGCCAATCTACCCAGGTGCACTTCGTGCCGGCCGTCGCAGCCTCATCGTGCACTTAGTCGGAGGTCATCGCGGGCAAAATGCCCGACAACAGATACCATCGCTCGAACTCCTTAGATCGCCTGTTCGCCAACTGCCATTTTAGATGCGTGGGAAAGTAAATGAATCGAGAAACATCCAACAGGGTGCGATGCGATTGCGCGCTACCTTAATGGAGCTTGGCTGTCTTGATGGGTGCTGGCTTCTCGGGGCCAAAGACGAAACGGACCAAGATGCGCTTGAGCACAATGAGCGCGAGGATCACGTTGATGGGCACACAGAGAACGAGCGACACCACTGTGGCGCTTAGAGCTAACTTCTGCAATGCGTACATCACGGGGTGCACTTCATGAGGTGCTGTGCAGGTAGCAGCGGCCGAGGCCCCTGCCGGCATGGGCGCGGACACGACTCGCTGCTCGAGCTTCGCGGCGCCGTGGACATCGCGGACACGGAACGTCGCAACAGGCGGTGACGCCGCCCAGTCGAACTCAATGTCGGCGAAGTTGAGGCCAGCGAAGAAGCGCCACGGATCGACGCGATAGTGCCACGGAAGGAAGATGTTGCCGAGCGTGAAAATCCAGGCAGGCAACAGCTTGGCACGGACGCCGACGTACTGCTGCTAGAGCGGTGTCAGCGCCTGCACACTGCAGTTGCGACCCACCCATGCGTGCGTCATGCCCGAGCTCGTAACCTCGGTGATACGCGCGTCGCCGCACACGACCTGGTTGATCTCGGCGAAATGGACGTCGCCGCTACAGGAGTCCCATGGGTGCCGATGAACGAAAGCGAGGACGCGCACCTGATGAGCACGATGCCTTTGGCCGACGAGCGCAACAGCAGGTCGAGCAAGCGCAGCCGCACGGCCGGGAAGCGCGCCCAGTTCTCGCCGCCGTACCAGCGATCGTCTGGGACCACCTGGACGCCTGAGCCGATGACGTTGAAGGCTGCCGTTGACGTCGCGAGCTCGTGTTCGAGCCACGCCCACTGCGCGCGACCAAGGAAGTCGCCGTTTGGCGTTCCGTACGGGTCTTTGTGGTACCTACGCGGCATGAGGCGCTCCCCGCAGCGGCGCAGCGCACCGGACGTCGAGGAGGATGAACTTGACGGCTTGAGCGCCTTCGCCGTATGTGTGCGACGCGTACACGCCCTAGCGTGGTTCGTTGACGGCACTGCCCGGTTATGTAAGGAGGGATTACTTCTTGTTGGCGGCGAGGCGACTGGGCTGGCTCCTGGATGAAGTCGAGGAAGAGCGTTTGGCTCTCCTTGCGGAACGGGTACTGCTTGTTGCCGTCGTTGCGCCCTAGCAGGGGCATTGAGAGGACACACAAGCGATGCGGCTACCGTAGTCGTGGTCGTCCCACGTCCCAATAATGGGCGTCGAAGCGCGGAACTTCGCATACTCGGGGTGCGCGAGCTGTTTCCTACAGCACGTGAGGCGTTTGATGGCGATGACGAATGCGAACCGGTACTTGGCGGCGAGCATCTCCGGCGGCGCATCGCGAAAGAACGGAAAGGGCGGGACGAAGGACGAGGCGTTCACGATCCGGTAGTCTCCGTAGATCTGCGGCAGTCATGAGTGCGGAGAACACCAATGCAGTTCTACGTTGTCGCCAAGCCAGACCCAGAGCTCAGGCTTCCGAGCGACAATCGCCGGCCACAGTGGCTGCTTCTTTGCTTGATCGTTGCATGAGCCAAAGGCCACCCGCGTCAGCGGCGTCGAAGCGGTTGCCACGGCGATCGCCGTCGAAGCGAACGCGAGAAGCCAGCACGACACCATTGCCCCACAAAAGAAATCTTCGTAATCACCAAAATCGCGAAAACCAACCCCGCCCCGTTGCAGTCACCGACCGTAGCTCCTCAGTGTCCAAGCATCTCGATCCGACATACCTATCGCCCTCCCCAAGCGCACGTGGCCGCAAGTCGCCTCGGCGCTCTGACGGCCTCCGAGGACCCACCGCTCTCCAGCTTTCTTCACCAAGCCGGTATTTTTCACGTGATGATGTATTTTTCACGTGAATTTCACCACGGGCAATGATGACGCAATCCAATGACGTGGCACGCGGAGAGCGAGGCATAGATTAGCGCACATTAAGCGGCGGCGTCGTCGCTTCGCTGGAGAAAGCCGCCGCCGACGAGAAGCAGGTTGCGGGGCGTGAACTGCACGCGGACGACGGGCGTCTGCTTGGTTGTGAAGGTCTTGAGCAGCGCGCGGGAGCCCGCGACGACGTTGGTCTTGCGCTTCTGCTTGACGTGCACCGCGAGCTGCTTCTCCGAGACGGCTTCGACCCCGAGGCGGTGCATGTCCCAGAGGCGCACCGTGTGGTCGGCGCTGCCGCTCACGAGCATGGAGCTCTCCTGGCTGAAGCCCAGCGAGTAGACCGCCTTCGTGTGGCCCAGCAGTGTGTCCACGCGCTTACCCATGTGTAAGTCCCATACGTTCACGAAGGCGTCCTCGCCTGCTTTAACTAAGAGACCGCACAGAACCAAGCTGCGTACCTGCGCTGGCGAGGTAGCGACCATTGGGCGAGAAGGCGACCGTGTGCACTGCACCGTAGTGGCCCGTGAAGACGCGCAGGCACTGCCCCGATTGGACGTCCCAGAGGCGCACCGACTTGTCCGTTGAGCCTGTCGCGAGGTAGTGATGGTTTGGGTGGAACGCCACCGACTAGCGCCGCGTCAGAGGCGGCTCAGGCCGTCGCGGGCGGTACCTCGACGTCCGACAAGTGACCAGCAAAGATCCGCAGCGGCTGGAGGCGGTCTGTGCTCCAAAGCCGCGCTGTGCGGTCCATCGACGCCGATGCAAAGTAGTAACCGAGTGGCCCCATGGCCACGTCCCACACGGGGTAGCTGTGCGCGCGGTAGCACACCTAGGCGAAGACTTTGAGAACTGGCGGCGGCTGCGGCGGACCATGTTGCTGCGGCTCGCTAGGCTCCAGAGGCGAAGAGTCGTGTCAGCCGAGCTTGTGAGCGCGAACCGAGAGTCGGGTGTAAACGCGCAGCCGTACACGGGCCCCGAGTGGCCACGCAGAGTGGCAGATCTACTAGCGCATGAGTGCGCGCAGAAGTAACGGACGCTACGTGCTGTCTTTGTGGTTGCCAAAGCCCCCGAGCGCGTGGCCATCCTGGCTCCAGACGCGGAATGTCGAGTCGTCGCAAGCAGCGCCCACCACGCTGCCCGACGAGTTGAATGCGACGTTGTTCATGTGATCGTAGGCGTTGAGTACGGTGTAGCAGAGCGCCGACGGCAGCTGAACGCTGCTGAGCTCGAGGCGCGCCGACACGTTTTGTAGTTCCTATGGTGCTGCCGGGTTGGCGCAGCCCGCGACCACTAGAAGGTACCTCAGCGACGAGGTCTGGGGGCTGCCGCAGCACGAGCTTCTCGAGAATTTCAGCGTGGAAGGGTGTCGACCGATCCGGCGTCGGCCCCACGATCACCTCTTTGGCCACGGCGCTACCGTCGTCCATGTCGACATCCTGGAACACAGCGTGAGAGGCTGTTGCGACCGCAGTAAGCAGTACAGCTTTGGCCTGGGCAGACTTGGCCTTGTCGGCGGCAGTGTCCTGTGAAACGCCGTCGCCGTCAGGGTTCTGCGGCGAAGTGACGCCGTCGCCGTCTGCGCCATCACCGTCGGCGCCAGCTTGGGCGTTGGTCTTGGGCGCCTGCACAGGATGGGTGCCAGAGTCCAAGGCGCCATAGCCTACCCTTCGGGGGGGAAAGACGCCCCACTGGATGGGAATGCGATGGAGGTCTTCCAGAGTGCCAGCTCTGCCAGGCTTCGGTTCACCGCCCGCGGCCGTCACCATATGATGCATGTCGTAGGCACCGGCCGTGATCTGCGTAGCGATGTGGTTCTCATCCGGCACGCTTTCGACCTCGCGGGAGATGTCGTCTGGGGCGTCGGTTAAACTTTTGCTGTCAAGAAGAGAAGCAAACCTGAGGTCTGAAACATCGGCGATTCAGTCGCGTCGACGAGGCTCAGCGTCGAGTCGCAAGGCTGGATTACGAGCGACGGGTGGTTGGACGTGACCGAGATGCTCACGCGCTCGTTGAGGATGTACAGCAGAAGGAACATTTGGTAGTCGCTCAGGAAGGTGTGCAAAAGCTGAAACGAGAGGAGGCTGAGCTGGATTTGGAACTTGCTGTGGAGGACTTGCTTGGCGTACTCGTTCAACGTCAAGTGCTCGCGCGTGAGTACCCCGCCGAGCTGTCGGATCTCAATGCGGTGCAAGCGCTGATGGTCTTTGGCATGGCGCTCGTAGAATTCCTTTGCGGCTTCCGTAAAGCCCTTTGACACAAGCTCGAGGTAGCAATGCACGAAGAGTGGGAAGGCGATCGCGTGTAGTTCGAGCTTGTACATGTCCAGAGCATTACCAATCCACTGAAGAAGCTTCGAGTACGCGTGATCATATGCGCTGGGGTCGGCCTTGTTCATGCCATGGAACAGAACGTGGTTGGCCGCGCACGCGTCCATGGACAGCCCCATGTTCCGGGCGAATTCCTGTAGCTGCGCCGGCCCTCGCCCCATGGCCATAGCGTTCATGGCAGCGCCATTTCCCGTATAACCACGTAGCGTCAGGTACGACGCCACCATGTCGTCCATGTTCGGCGGCGCATGCATCGTCGACGCCAAAAAGCCGTAGTTACCACAAAAGTCAAGAATGAAAATGGCGAAGACTCGCTTAAGTGCGTTTCGCCAAGTCGGACATCTCTAGTTCATGGTCGATCGCACTTAAGCGAACGGGAAAACTTGTCGCGGGAGTATTTTGGGAATGTCCCGGGTGCGGCTCTATGGCAACCGGCCGACGCAGTGCGGGTACTGCCCGGCAAAGCGACCGTCGCACCAGTACGTGCTAGAGGCCGTGCACTTGGCCATCGACGACTATCAAGCACTCATCGACCGCGGCTGGCGGCGCTCTGGCATGCACCTGTACCAACCTGACCGTCAACAGGTTGCCATTTCCTATCAGTAGTCATGGATGGCCTCAACGCAACGTTGCCCTGCGTAGATCTGCTGCGTGCCGTACACGATTCGCCTTGATACGAAACACTTTAAGCCGTCCAAAGCCCACCTTCGCGTGCAGCGCAAGCTCGATGAGTTTCTCGAAGATCGCCATACAAGCTCCAAGAAACGTAAGCGGGAACCGGCGGACGAGGACGGACCGCGGGCGAAAAAGAAAGCCGCGCCGTCGCCACTCCTTGCTACACTTCAAGCTTGCCTCAAGACTGCCGTCATGGCGGTTTTGGAATCGCATGGCGCCGACGTCGTCGCTGCAGGTGCCGCCTTGCATACCAAGATCCGCGTATATACCTGCCCTGCCAGTGGGTCCTCATGCAGGCGAGGCATAGGTTCTTGCCGCCAGAGCAGCCGAAAGCGATCGCGGGGCGTTCTCATCGCCAGCTGCCCACGCCGTTTGCGCTTACGTACGTTCATGCCACGTCACCAAGGGGCTCACTCGTGGGTTAGCTGAACAAGGCCACCGGTGCCTCACACATCGTCGCCAATGTCGCCCAAGGCATTGCTGACGCTTTGCAACTACCACCGCTTACTACCGTGACTGCGGTCAACGGCTTTTTAAACTTCCACGCTGCCACCGAAAGCGTTGCCTCCAACGAAGCACCAACGCCACAGCTTCCTCCTACGGCCTGCGAGGCGGTGCCCGATGCCACGCCAACTTTGCCCCGGCAGAAGCGCAAGTGGGAGCTTGAAACCATCCGCCCGGCCAACACACCGGAGATCTACGAGATCTACAAGGCGTACCAAGCGCACGTCCACGATGACACAGCGGTAACGCCGGCGTCGTTCGAGTCGTTCTTGGTGGCGTCCCCGCTACCGGCCGTACCAGGGTCTGCCGAAGGCTCCTTCTTTCAACTCTACCGTTTGGACGGCGAACTCGTCGCCGTCGGTGTCGTCGACGTCCTCGGTGACAATTGGGTGCGCTGACACCTGCGCCACCAGCAACTCACGCATTGTCTAGTCGTCCGTGTACTTCTTTTACAAGCCCGCGTACGCGTCGCTGCAGCTGGGCACGTACTCGGCCCTGCGGGAGATCGCGCGCTGTGGTAGCGGCTACTACTACATGGGCTACTACATCGGTAACTGCACCAAGATGCAGTACAAAGCGCGGTTCACGCCGTCGGAGCTCCTTTGCCCCGTCACGCAGACATTCGTCGTCGCCACCAAGGACGTGCTTGCGCGCACGGATGCCGACGCTTCCCAGTGTGTATGCCTTGCGCCTGCCCACGGCGTTGGCGACTCCAGCGACGGTGTCGACATCGACGGCATCATATTGCATTTTCCCGATGGCCCTGTGGCCGTTGCCGACAACAAAACATCGCTGCACCCCGTCGTGCTCGACCACCTGCGCGACTTTGCCGCTGTGGTCGGCCCGGATCTGACCCGCCGTCTTGGGGTTCAGATGTACTAGGTTGACTCGACTTCATAAGTCCATGGAGCATGTACCAATCGTCACTCCGTCTTGGAGTTGCGTGCTAAAGCCCGACAGGGGTCGCTGCCAGATCCGGCCGGGGGTGGCACGGTGAACTCAACGAGTGGTTTTTGGTATTCGTTGCCTTGTCTGAAACCCCGAGTCTGAACAGCGAGCGGAAGTGATCTTGCTTGCGAGCAGGAATTGTGTGGCGTCGAGACGTCGCCGTCTACACGCACAAGCGGTTGGGTTCATTTTCAGAAAGGTAAGCTCCGAGCCCAGACGCAATCCTTCGAAGGCATGATTCTAACTATATGCATGTAGCGGTGCCAGGAATATGACAGTCAGGTCGGTGGAAACTCTGGCTGGCTCTCACGGAGAGATCGGCGCCGACTCTACCTCCAGGTGTAGGTCATTGGCCCATGAGAGGGGTCGCCTCAATGCACCACGGTCAACGCTCACTACAAGTTGGGGCCAGCGGCACCTATCCCAGCGTCAGCGCAGGTGGCGCCTCGAAGCGGCAGTACCAGTGCAAAGAAGTTGACCGTGGTGCACCGCCTTGAGACGACCCCTCTCATGAGCCTATGTCCTCCACCCGCAGGTAGAGTCGGCACCGACCTCCCCGTGAGAGGCGTCCGTCCATGCCACAAGTCGGATTTCGTCCTAACAACCGTGTTCAGAGGACCACAAGATGCAGGCCTGCCTCACGAGGCAAACCTCGGCGGACCCACAACCGATGCCACTGCAGCCCTACAACTCAACACTTGAGTAGGGCATCGCTGAGACTACCAGCAAGTTGGCAAGCGAGATATGATGTGCTCGACACTTAAGGGAATCGAACATGGCGATGGCGTTCTCTCATAACCGTATACCATATTACATCCAGCACGTCGGCGTTGTCAGCCACCAGGTCCTCGATCACACTTAAAAGAGTTGGAGGTGATGAACCCAATGTGGGTGGTTCCGAGCTTGCTGGGAGTGCCAACAATCGCGTGGTCGTCGACGGCGATGTCCTCGCTAGTGCGGCCATGCGTTTCCGAGGTGCCGCGGCCCCAGACCAGTGGTCGATGCCGTCTTCGCTGCGGGTTGATTCAAGGGCTTCGAAGAAGGCTTTGCCAGCGGCGACGAGACAGTTGCAGGCGTTAGTATCACTGGTGCAGCGGGATGCTGCCCGACGCGAGACAGTGGACCTGCAGTCGACCGCGTCTTCGCTGCGGGCGGAGTGCTTCCGAAAAGCCTTGGCCGGTGTTGGGCAGGCCGTGGATCTCTTCGTGCTCGCCGCTGCAGGCATGCGCTGCTGCGTGGGGGTACGGTTGGCGCAGTGGCGGCTTGGTGGACAGCATTTTGCGGTATCGAGGCAACCGTCGGTTTCATGTAGAAGGGTAGCACCGTCGCTGGACTGGTGATGGCGAACGATCGCATTTTAAAGCGCGTTCGTGGAGCCCTTTAACGTCGTTTAAATCTAACAATTCCATGACTACACGCAAAGTGCCTCTACAGCAGTGGCCAACGGTATTGAATGAGCAGCCAAAATTGACAGGAGCGCACGCATTGCCAGAGGCATGCCACACCATGCGTTCGAGAGCATGCTGGAGACAGAATCCATACTGGTGTTCAGTCGCCTCCGGGTTTGGCTTCCTTCTACTGCAACTGTTGGCCACTCCAGCTTCTACAGCGATGCGAAGTCATGCAGGGGACCACCGCTAGCGCATAGGCTGTTGTTCAACGACCCACGGCGAACAAGCTCCTCGCACGTCCTCCTGGACGCCTGGTCCTCCGTCGGCCATAAACCAAAGGAAATGAGCTCGAGCACAACACCACACCACTCGAAGCGACAGCCCACCGCCCACAAGTCGTGCTCACTGTAAACGCCACGACGCAGATAACAGACATACCAGGGTCTCCGCAGCAGTGGGGTCGCTGCCCGCGGGCACGAGAGGACCGTCGACGCGGTGAGGTGTCGTTAGCATTGCAATAGAGTGGAGCACTGGACTATAATGTCTGGACATTGTGGGCGATTTTGGGAAATGCCGTCGTCCTGTTCCCAAGTGCTGCCACAGTTTTGTCCTCCACTTGCACAACCAATGCCCTGTCGCCCGACGACCCAGAACGCACAGGATTTCGTTCAGCGACGAGTGGCCAACCCGGTCGCACGTCGAAGGATGCTTGGGCAATGCGACGAGGGCAGGTGCCATCAGGGTCGCATGTGGGTGCCGGTGCTTGGGCACACAGATTCAGGGGCGTCTGTTGCTCCAACGGTTGCTCGCGAGCGAAGCGGCATCATCAGTGCTGTGTTGCGTAGTAGTACGCCTCAGTGGGTGGACTCAGAGGCGGATTGCGCCTGCAGACGTCGTTACACTCGACTCGTCTCGGGGGCATCTCCGGCGCTGGAGACGAGGCCGCGCTGCGGTCGTGCGCCACCAGTACGCGACCGTACATTGGGAGGGGCGAAGCGGCCCACTCTCAAGGCAACTCTTGCGACGCCTTGGTGGGTTGGCGCTTCAGATTCGGCGGCTTTCTTTGCCCTCGTGCCAGCTGCCAGTAGCACGCGCGAAGGCCCCGCCGACGGTTGCCCCCCGCCCGTCAGCGCTCAGCGCTCCTCTCCAACGCTCCGTCCGCGGCGTCCCACGAGCTGCCACGAGCTGCCACGAGCTGTGCTCTTCCCGAATCCTCCCATGACCCGGCGCCACCTGGCAGCGCGACAGCCCCGCGGGAAATTTAGGCGCGCGAAAACGAGCGCCAGCTGCAATGCCGTGCGCGGCCCACCGTGGGAGCGCAATTGGGTCAGTCGGCAGCTTGTGCCGCTGGCTCCCTGGGGGCCGTGCGATCGGCGACGACCGGCCGGCCATACCGACGGACGTCGGTGGCCGTCCTTTGATGCAATGGCGGAGCTTGTAGGGCGGCACCTGCGAGGGACAGAAGCGAAGGATTCACAGATTGTCTTCTAGTGTATAACATAGATTAATAGGGCGCTACCATGGCGATAAATAGAAAAGCCCGCAGATTGCGGGCTACTTGGGCGATGCCTGCGCGAGGACCTTGTCGAGGTACCCGCCCTCCTGGCAGAGCTCGTAAAAGATGCCGGCGCCGGCGTCAATGAGCGCTTGGGGCGAGTCGCACTGCGCGACGCGGCCGGCATCAAAGACCACGATGCGGTCGCAGTCGAGCACCGTGTCAAGGCGGTGGGCGATCGTGAGCACAGTTGAGGCTGCGAACTCGGTGCGGATCACACGCTGCAGCGTAAGGTCCGTGGCGTGGTCGATGGCCGCAGTGGCCTCGTCCATAACGACGATCTTAGCCTGGCGCAGCAGTGCGCGCGCCATGCACAGCATCTGCCGCTCACCGACCGAGAAGTTTTCGCCGTTTTCGTCGACAAGGGCCTCGAGGCCGCCGGCTCTGGCGATGCGGTCGCGCAGGTGGACCTTGCGCAGCGCTGTCCAGAGCGTGTCGTCGGTGAATTCGTCGAAGAGGTCGAGATACGAGCGCAGACTGCCCTTGAAGAGCACGGGGTTCTGCGGGATGATGGCGATGCGGCTGCGCAGCGTCTTGACACCGACGCGCGCGACGTCGACGCCGTCGATCTCGATGCGGCCGCCTGCCAGCTCATTCATGCGGAACAGCGCCATCGTGAGGCTCGACTTGCCGGCGCCCGTGCGACGATGCCGATCTTCTCGCCCGCCGCAATCGACAGCTCAACGTTCTTGAGCACAAGTGGATCCCACGCCTTGTACCGGAAGCTCACGTTGCGAATGGCAATGGCGCCGGCCGCTGGCCACGCCTGCGGCACGCTGCCGGGCACCACGCGCGGCGGCTCCGTGGGCACTGCGCAGTACTCGGCTAGGCGTTCGGGGCCGACCATGGCCGTCTCCACTTGCGCGCCGATGCTCACAATGTACTCGAGCGATGGCAACATGTTGAACGCGTAGTTGAGCACAAGGCCCACGAGCCCCGGCGAGAGCAGCCCGCGCATGTACACGAGCGAGAGCGACACGACGAGCACGAGGTGCGCCGAGAGCAGCTGCACGCGCAGCGCGAACCACTGCGTCATGGCCTGCGCCGCAAACGCCGTCGCAGTCGTCGCGTCCACGTTGGCTTGGTGCTGCGTCTGAAAGCGCGCCGCGTGGCCAAAGGCGCGGATGACCAGTGCGCCATCTATAGCCTCGGCCACGAGATTGAGCAGCGGCGACTTGGTTGTCTTGGCCAGGCGCTCCATCTCGCGCGCCGGCGGCACGTAGAAGCACGCCATCGACATGTACACGTACACGAGGGGCAGTAGGAGCAGTCCCGCAGCTTTGATGACGCATACGGTGGTCGTGAGCTGCACGAGCACGGCGAAGAGCACGCCCGTGAGCGGGTCGAGAAGCATCGGCAGCTGCACGTCCACAGTGCTAATGTCGTTGCTGAAGCGGTTCAAGATTCGCCCGAGCGGTGTTGTGTCGAAGAACTGCATCGGCGCTTGCAGCAGCGCTACGCTCATGCGGTCGAAGAGCGCACGCGACGCCCGCAGCCCGCCCACGAAGATGCTCACTGTGCGCAACGCGCAGCAGAGGATGCCACCGAGCGCGAGGCCCGCGTAGCTGCCGAGATACCACGGCGCCGCAGCGTCGGCGGCGTCGGCGCTCCACGAGCCGAGGCGGAGGTCGCCTGCCACCTGCATCGCCTGCCCTGCAAGCAGAAAGACGCTCCAGAGAAGTAGCATCTTGGGGCCGCCGATTGCCGCGACGTACGTGCGAAAGATCTTGGCAGCCACGCGGCCCTTGCCGCGCAGTTCCTGGAAGATGAGCTGACCTGTGGGCGACGTCTCCTCGTCGTAGGCGTAGGTGGCGGCGGCGTAGGCGGGTGGCAGCGGCGACGGCTCGTCCGGCGTCCGCGGCTCGTCGTCTGCGGCACTGGAGCAACGCGAGAAGGGCGACACGGGGGGCGGGCCTGCGGGGTCGCGGTCTACTTTGGTGTCTACGACAACGCCGGCCCGGACCTCGAGGGTGCGGTCGACGAGCTTGGAGGCGATGATCTCAGGGCAGTGCGTCACGAGCACAACTGTTTTCTTGGCGAGTAGCCCGAGGAAGCACTTGGTGAAGATGTCGTTCTGCACGATGGCGTCGACGGCCGAAAGCGGCGAGTCGAGGAGGAATATGTCGGCGTCCGAGTAGCACGCGCGCGCGAGCGAGATGCGTGCCTTCTGGCCGCCCGAGACGTTGACGCCCTTCTGTCCGATCTCGGTGCGGTCACCCGCGGGAAAGAGCGCCAGGTCCTTGGCGAGCGCGCAAGCCTCGAGCACCGCCGTGTACTTTTGGCGGTTGTACGGCCGCCCGAAGAGAATGTTTTCACGAATGGTCATGTTTTGGATCCACGGCTGCTGCGAAAAGTACGCCACGTCGCCGCCCAGAAACACTTGACCCTCGGGCGCTTTGTGCATCTCGCCCAGCAGCGCCGCCAGCAGCGACGACTTGCCCGCGCCGACGACGCCGTGCACGACTACAAGTTCTCCCTTGGCAATCGACAGGTTCAGTCCCTGGAAGAGCGGCGCGTCGGCCGTCCAGCCAAAGGTGCCGTGCCGCAGCGCGATGTCGAGGCCCGCAAAAGCCCGAGCCTCGGTGGGGTGCGTTGCCGGCGTCCACACCTCCGTCGTGTCCTTCTCCTGGAGTGCGAGGAAGTCGCGGATGCGACGCGTGGCCACAAGCGCCTGCATGAGGTTCGCGATCACCTGCGGCAGCGCCATCATCGGGAAACGCAGCATCGAGAAGAGCGACAGCGCTGTGAACACCTTGGCGGCCGACAGTGTCTTGTGCAGTACGAGCGTGTACGTGCCGAGAGAGGCGATGGTGACGAAGATGGGCGCGGCCAAGAGCAGCGCGACCCAGACGCTCTGGAGGCTGAAAACGGTTCGCAGTGTGCGCAACTCGGCGCCGCGGAGACCGCTGAGCTTGTCGTAGAACTTTTCTTCCCACGCGTTCAGCTTAATGATCTGCATCGCGCCAAAGACCTCACCGACGGCCTTCATCCGGGCGTCCTTGAGGTCCATGAGTTTCCGGAACACCGCGCGCTGCGTGGTGGCGAGGCAGTTGTTGATGAAGAGCACGATGACAATGACACCGGCGCCCACGAAGGCCGCAAGCCCGATGACACTGTGGAGCATGTACAGGATCGAGATGGTTTGCAAAGGGAAAAGCCAGAGCTGGTTGGCGCCGACGGAGAAGTTGACAATCGTTTGGATATCCGTGCTAAACATGTTGGCAATTTCGCCCGAGCTTTTGTCGCGCCGGCAGCTTGCGTCGAGCACAAGCGCCTTCTGGAAGAGGAGATGCTGTAGCGCCGATGTCACCTTGAGCGTGATGAGCTGCACCTGGAAGTTGGCGTGGACGTTGAGGAATGCCTGGACGACCTTGACGACATACAGGGCAAAGACGACCTGGAGAACCTGTGCGATATCAAATGTGGGCGCCGCAGCGGCGGCCACAATCTCGTGTAGCACAAAGGGTGCGTAGAGCATGCAGCCGACAACTACGACTTGGACGCACCCAACAAGCGCAAACCGAGGCCCGTGGATGCGAAAGATCGTCCAGAGGATCGAATTGGTTTGTGCAAATGTTTGCTCAAAGCGCTTGCTAACGTCCTGGCACACCTGTTCCGGGGTGAGCGGCCACAGGTCGCCACGCTCGAGTTGTCTGTCGTTGCCGACCTCGAGGATCGGTGAAACCCATAGGTACAAGGCGCGCGAGAGCAGCGACGGCGTGTCGCCCTGTCGCCGCCGGGAAGGCGCCGGGCCCACCGCGTTGTACGTCGGGGGCATGCGAACGTGGGGCGAGCGATTGAAGAATGCCATTGCCATGTGGGGGCTGCCATGGTTCCGAGACATGCTGTGAGCTACCCAGTGAGTGCCCCGGACATGCGGACCTGGGTTGTCCCACATCGGCGTCGAGTCTTCCATACAATCCAATCGAGAAACCGTACATGACGTACGACGCACCCAAACGCGCCGAGTCGGTGTAAACACGGCCTGTCGACACGGACGGGGGATACGGGCATACGTACGTTCTCGTACAACGATCTGTACGAGAAAGGCTACCAGCACGACGGAAGATCGCAAGGAGAGCGAGCAGCGTGCGGCGGCAAGGCGTCCGTCAAGCGGCGCAACCGTCAGCAGTTGCGGCAACCATGGGCGGTGCTGGCGCCGGCCGTCCTGCTCGTGCATGGCCTTGCCCGCAGCTGCTGCGCTAAGTTGAACCTACCGAGTGTCCCAGTGCAACAGCAATCAATACGCGTGCGCCGGTTGCGACTCAGTGATTGTAAACTGTGGGGCCGGAAGGATGCACTCGACAAGGGCGTACACTGTATTGGCGCTCGTAATAAGATTGAAGAGACGGCGCACGAGCCATGTCCGCCAGGAACCTTCGGGAGGGCCCGATAGGCTCCTCGTGTTGTGTCGGCCATGGGCGGCGGGCGTGGTAAGGCGAGCATGGAAGCGACGCTGTGAGCGCCGCGGCACGTCATGGGTTGCGTCTGATGCGAGAAAAGGGTGTAGAGTACATTGTATGGTGTCGTGCTAGGTAGTGATATGGCGGCCCGTGGGCCTTCTACGGACGAATCTCATATAACCGGAGCTTCCGTTGCATGTCGTCGTCGGGGAACCGAACGCGCGACACGTCCACGGGTTGAACACGCAGGTTCGCGTTCGCCAGGAGGGCAAAGAGCAAGTTGTCCGATGCTGTGCTTCTGGTTTGATGCGACAGCAGCATGAAGCGGGTTGCCCCCGAGGTGGCTGGCGTCATGGGTGGCGGTCGAAGGAGCCGCTCAATCGTCGTGACGAGCGCCGGAATCAATGTCTCAACCCACACGATGTCAGAGCCGAGAATGATGTCGACGTCGGGCATGTCTCCTGGCGCGAACCAGTCAAGCTCTGCGGCATCGACGTTCTGGTCGGGAAACTTGGCGCGCAGGCGGGCTTCGTTGCGCGCAATGTTGGATTCGGTGTTGGGTAGTGTGTACGCGAGGTCTGTCAACAGCACGCTGGATGCGCCGCAAAAGGCCGCTGCGAGCCCGACGAGGCCAGTACCTGCGCCCAGTTCGAGGACACGCAGCCCGGCGACGTTGTGAGCATCCCCGGCCTGCTGTCCCTCGAGGTACTTGGCCAAAACAACGGAGCCGTCCCAGATCGTCAGTCCCGTGCCCTGGCCGGTGTTGCCGACTTCGCCGATGAAGAGGGGTTCCCCATGGATCGTCATTTCCCCCGCCTCGAAGTCGTAGTTGAACCCACGACTGGCAATCGCAGCAACCGCGACGGAGGACTGGCGCGGGATCAAGATGCGCGCATGTGACTTGACTTGGTCAGCCGAGTGCAAAGGCACAAAGGCGTTGGCTACCGCGTCAAAGATGAGCGGCGAGATGTCGGCCGTCGTGGACGGAAGGACTGTGCCGATGGCGGCGATGATGGTCTCCAGCGTCGCACTTTTGAGCACGCGGACGCGCTGGTGTCCTTCGAAGACGCCGTCTGCTTCGACGATGAGCACGTTGGAGGCCATTATACACGTCGCGTACACGAGGATGACAATGAGGAGCTTGGCAATGCTGCTGCCTCGCATGTGAAACAAAGCTCGAGACAAAGGCTGGAAAGCTGCACCTAATTCTTGAATCGGTGCGTCTGTTCAAGCCAATCAGCAGCGCCTGCGAGAGAGCTTTCGATTTGAATGGAGGAAAGCGGGATGACGACGGTGCAGGAGGTGGCGCCGACAGAGACATCCTCGGTGCTCCCAGCTCTCATGGCTACGGAGGCGACGAGCGAGGCCAAGGGCGTGGAGAAGGCTGAGCCCGTGAAGCTCGCAGGAAAGAAACGCCGCCGCGAACGGAAGCAAGCGCTGAAGAAGACGCAGCTCTGCCGCCACTTCGACAAGCCCGGAGGGTGTCCGTACCCTGATTGCATTTATGCCCATGGCCTGTACACCTCGACCTCTTCGGGATGCGCCCACTCACATGCTGTGCCACAGGGACGAAATCCAAGATGGAGGCGCCATCACTGTCACCGCCCAGCGCAAGCTTCTTCGCGAGCAAGGAGAAAAGCGCCAGAACGAAAAGTTCATCGTCAGCACCAAAGATGCCAAAGAGGCGCCTGTTGCCGAGTACGTGGCCCGCACGGGCTCCATGGTACACCATTCTGTTCGTCATCAGTTGCTTTACATTGTGCAGGTGGATCGGTACTACACGCGTCTCTACGCGTCCGACGTGCTCGAGAAGCAAGACGAAGACCAGTACGTCAACATGCACTCAAACCGTCTCTGCGTCGTACGTCCGCCTCCTACCACGTCCGCCTCATCGCGCGTAGCTTGGCATTGCCCCCGGCCATGCCATCTTCAAAGAGAACCTCACGGTGACGAAGGTCGAATTCGAACGCTCCGTGCTCGACAACAAGGTGTCGGGCAAGAAGAAGAAGGGCGGCGTTTGGTTCAACCCGTCCTCGATCGTGTGCAAGGTCGTGTGCTCCAACGAGGCCACCTACACCCTCCGCAGGTGCTTTTCCACCCGGCCCCGCGAGCTGACGCTGCCTCGTAGCTGCATCCGCGGCGCGCTCATTGAGTTCAACGAACGCCTCCTCGAGGCGCCAGAGCTGCTCACGCGCAAGGTGCACGGATACCTGATGAACCTGAGAACACACCCATTCGTAGCCATTCACCGAGGGCTTTGTGGCGATCGTGCGCCCCAAGCCCGTCGAGGTGGCTGAGATTCAAGCGTCGCTGCTCAAACACGCCGACTACGTCGCGCTCCGCGGCCTTACGGACCCCAAGGTCTTTCAGTAATACATACCCCGTGCGATTCCTATACTTACAAGCTACGTGGGCTTTCGAATCACCGCGTCCAGCATCGTGCGCATGAAACGCGTGAGTTCGCTGCGGCTGAAGCTCAGGTCCTCCTGCAACGCATTGTGAGCCATCGCGGGACGGGAGAGAGGGGCGTACGAGGAGGTACGACGGCGCCGACGGCTCCGCCTGATGCTTGTGGTAAGCGACTTCGTCGGGCGAGGGCACGTAGTCGATCTGCTTGCGCGGGTTGGTTGGGATGGCGAGATCGAAAGCGAACTGCTGAGCCCGCAGCGAGTCCAGCACCCGGCACGAAACCTCTTGTACGTCGCCGTCCTTCTTGAGCGTCACGTGGAGGCTCGATATCAGCTCGTAGATGCGCAGCAGCTGGAAGTGCTCATATCAGTGCATGAAACCAGAGAGATACTACCTTGTTGGTGTGGGCGAGCTTGGCGTGCATCTCGGAGACCGACGCGTTCGCAGTGCCGACGGGTGGAACTTGCGTTTCCTCGAGTTGGATGCGCAAGGACGAGTTCTCGGCGCGAAGCTGGTCGTACTTGAGCTGGAGGGCGTCGAGTCTGCAGAGTCCTTAACGAAAATGCAGGGGGAGAGAGAGTCGTACTCATCCGGGGATGCAGATTTGCCCGTAGCGTTCTTGGCTTTGGCGCGCTCCAAGTCTTCGCGGATGCGCTCGTACTTGTCGAGTTTCTTGGTCAGGTTGGCAACTTCCTGCTTCAACTTCGCGGTGGCTTTGTCATGGGCGTCGGCTTCCGCTTTCGCTAGTCGCCGAGACTCTTCCAAGAGCTTCTCCGGCTCTGTTTGTCGCACGTTAACGAGCTCCGCGTAGTCACGACGCAGCTTCTTGAGCGCGGCCTTGGCGTCTTTGTCTCCATCGGCTGTCAACAAGACGCTTTTGACGGCCGCGACGAATGGCCCGACCATGGGGTCATCTGACTTAGGCGAAGCTTTTTGGCGCTTCTCGGCCTTCTTTGCTGGCTCAACCTTTTTGGCCACTTCCACTTCCAGCGGCCGCTTCTTCTTGGGCGGGTCCACTGCGCCGTCGTTGGGCTTGGATTTAGCCGACGGCTTGGCCTTCTTCGCCTCAGGCTTCTTCAGTGGACGCGCATCCTCAGCATCACTGCTGTCGTTTTCGGAGCCGTAGCCCTTGAGCGGCGTCTCCCATTCAGTGTAGCTGATCGCCTTGTCCTTGCCTGACCGCGCCATCGCCGTCGCCCGTACAAATTGCCTTTCCGATTTTATTGGCCCACCATACGGAGGCGCAGTTTATTCAATGCCACCGCCTAATTCGTAGGTTTGGAGTAGGAATTCCGGATACGGCAGGAGCATCCGCAGGCCAATGGCGGCATTTTGAATCCACGCCGCGCTGAGCCATGGACGAGGAAGCCGCCATCTTGCTCGGCCTCCCTGCCAAGGAAGTCGTCGTCGACGATACCTGCCCGTACACTGCGAAGCTCGGTGGCCTTCCGGTAACCCTGGAGAACACGACGAGGGCCTCACCCGTGGTGTCAGGCATATTACGACCCTGAGACGTCGGTCCCGTACGAAGACCTCGTTTGCCCGCGCTGCGACCATCAGCTCTTCCTCGTCGCGCAGGTAAATTTTTCACCGCCCTTCGACGGCACCCTTATGCAGGTCGCAGGTCTACGCTCCTGTGACCACCGACAGGACGCTCTACATCTTCGGCTGCAACTCGATCAAGTGCACGACAACACCCAATAGGTCTGGTCTTGTCATGTCTTCGCGTGCCTGTACTTGTGTAGTTGGCGCGCTCTCCGATACGAATCCACAACTGTTGAAGACGAACCTGTCGAGGCCGTCCCGCCTCCTGCACCTGCAGCCACGACCGGATGGGGCGACGACGATGATGATGATGACGATTGGGGCGACGTTGGTGGCTCCACGTGGGGCGCCCCGTCGATGGCGGCGACCCCAAGCGTAGACCTCGAGGCCCTGCTACAGGCGCGCGACACGGCCATGGAAACCAAGGTGACGATGACAAAAGCCAAGACCGTTGCAACTGTCGCTGTCCCCGCGAGCAACCGGCCCCACTTTCCCGCCATTTCGCTGCATGTCGAAGAGGAGCCAGCATCCTCGGGCGTCGAGCGCTTCCAGCATGAAACACAACTTCTCAACGCGTACTTCGCCGAGGAAGAGAAGGAGAATGCGCAGGATGTTGCACGCCTCAAGTCAATGCTCCACGCGAAAACGGACGTCGTCGCGCCCAGCGGTGACGGCGACGGTGGCGGTGAGTCCTACGAGCGCACGCCGCTGCGCGAGAAGTTGCTTCTCCGCTTCCAGAAGCGCATGAAGCGCGCACCGACGCAGTGCCTGCGGTACCACTACGGTGGCGACCCGCTCTGGCCGTCGCCGCCACCCAAGATCGACGTCCCGCCGTGCGTCTGTGGCCAAGCCCGCGTGTTTGAACTTCAGGTGCCATCCTATCTGGATCCCACCACGGCTGAAGCTGTTTTCTGTAGCTTGTGCCGACCACAAACTACTTTCTGAAGGTCGAAAAGTACGCCCATGAGACGACAGGCGACGGGGCCGCGTTGGTACACGAAGGCAGCATGGACTGGCAAACCGTGCTGGTGTGGTCGTGCCCCGCTAGCTGCAGTCGGAGCCACGAAGAGTTTGTATACGTGCAGCCGGCCGAAGTCACGACCAAGCCGCAGCACTGAGAGCGTGTTAACAGCGTTCAAAGATCTTGTAGAGGTTGTTGAGACTCGCAATCGGGCGGAGAATGCTATCATCATGCAGCTGGTGCGGTGGCTCGAATTGCGACGTCTTGAACGCCGGGAACACCACGTGCTTAAGCACGTGCGTCGCCTTCTCTGTCGTCTCTTCGGGGTACGCCATGTCGCTGTACCAGAGAGCGAGCGTCGTGCTCACGCCATCGAAGCACGGCTCCTCTTCGTCCCAGTTGACGTCGTGCAGCTTCAAAACGAACTCGGGTAGCGCGTGCATGGATGGCTCGTGCCCGCCGAGCACCACGGGGATGCGCGCCAGCAGGCCCTACAGAATGTCGGCGCTTGCTCTCCCAGCGGCCGCACCTCGGGGGTGATGTGCACACCGAAATACTCAGCAAGCATCGGCGCTTTCTCGACGAGGCTGACGCGGACCTCCTGTGCGAGGGCCTGGCGGGGCCCGTCTTCGTCCGAAAAGCCGTTGTGCGGGTTCTCGAGTGCGCAGAGCACAAGGTCGGCCACCGGCAGCGGTTCGTGCAGCGTGATGGTCGGGAACGAGCCGAACTGCCGGACGATGAGCTGGTACATGAGCGCCATGGCCACGGCACCGTGCCGCACAATGTACAGTTTCTCCAAGTGCTGGATCACTGAGTAGTGCGCGTCCACGACGCCCACGAATGTGTGCTCGCGAAAGAGCTGCTGGCAGTGAGTCGACTGGTCGCCGCACGGAGACTACCTTGGCCAAGGAGCGGTCGCACCGCAAGCGAATCTGCTCCTTGAGGTTCATGATACTCGTCAAGCTCTGCGGGTCCACGTCTACGCCCAAGGTGGCAAGTGGCTCAGGATTGGGCACGCATACCTTCGTCGTCGTCGTCAGCGCCGTCGACGGTATTGCAGAGGCGCTTGGCGGCAGGCAAAATCTCGCTTTCGTCCAGCGCCGAGGTCAGCTTGAGTGCGCGCGCTTCGTCGTCGCCGGTGAACGACGTGTCGGACTTTTGCGACGAAAGGAACTGATCCATGGTCGTCGCTTGGTGGTCCGTGCGCACGAGTCGCTGCGGCGCCTACACAGCACCGTCGTCTCTACAAACTGCAGCTTCACAGTCGCACCTTAGCAGCGACGTACGTCTTCGCCTTGGCCTTAGCTAGGCTCAGTTGCACGAGGGGCGATGCGCCATCATCCTGGGGGCGCTTTTTGTTCTTGCGCTGCGGCGTCCCGCCGGTGTCGTTTTCAGAGTCGTCGTCGTCCGCGACACTGTCTTGGGAAAAGTGCGCGCGGGCCGTGGTCGTGCTGAGGCGCGTCGTGACGTGCGTCGAGAGCATCGACGCGATGGGTTGCACGGCGAAAACGCGGGATTCGTTGCCGCCCTTGAGAAGCCCGTCGATGTAGTCCGCAATGGCTTGGACAACGCTTTCTTCGTGCAAGAAATGGACTTCGCGTTTGGTCGGATGGACGTTTACGTCCACATTCTGCGGTGCCACGTCCAGCGCCAAGTACACGAACGGGTGCGAGTGCTTGGGAAGGTATTGGGCGTAGACATGCTCGATGGCCCGACGCAACGCGGGGCAGTCGACAAGGCGGTGGTTGATGAAGATCACGTACGTGGCCTTTTTGGTGCTACAAATGACCAAAAGTTAGTCCGTTTGCTCAAGACTTGACGAACTTGTAATTAGCGTTGGTGACGTATCCCTTAGCGGTCACGGGCGGCTCCGGCCCAACTGGCAGGTCCTCCGTGAAGGCTACAGGGAGAACCTCGTTCGCGATCGATGCGCCAAAGATCGCGCGGATGATGTCGACCTGCCCCATGCCTGAGGTGACATTTACGTCGCACGTGACTTCGCGGTGCTTCTTGCAGACAAACGACTTGCCCTGGCCGCCGCAGTGTAATGCGTACCGCTGCACGACGTCCAAGATGCGCTGGTACTGCTCCGAGACGTTCTTTAGCGCTTGCTTGCGTGTTGTGAGGTTGTAAAACATGTCTTCCACCTGGCGCCAAGGTAACTACCACGCGTGCATCAATCGACGGTACTAGGATCTGCGTTCCGGTCTTGCCAGCACACGGCACAGGATCAGCAGGGCCACCAGGCACCTTGGGCACGAGGATGCCATCACGGTAGTGCGCCCTACAGGAAATGAATCGTGCAGCGCTAAGAAGGCAACGGCATGCACACCGGTATGCGCAAGGTTGGTCGCGTGTCTTCGACGTGATAGTGACATGGGCAACATGGGAGACACTGGATAGTGCTTCGCCACGGAAGCCGTACGACGAGATGCTCTGAAGATCTTCAAATGACCGCAGCTTACTCGTCGTAAAGCGCTCGCATACGATGCCAAAGTCTTCGCGCCGAATCCCACAACCGTCGTCAGTGATCTGCAGTAGCTTGAGCCCGCCCTGCGCTGCCGTGACCGAGATGCTGGTCGAGCCCGCGTCCAGGCTGTTCTCCAAGAGCTCCTTAAGTGCATTTGCTGGTCGATGTACCACCTCCCCAGCGGCGATCTTGTCCACGACGCTCTGCGGCAGCCGCTCGATCCTTCGCGCCATGGCCCTTTCCCAAATGGCTAATTTCACACTATTTAAGGTACCACCTTCTACATGCCGGATACGCATCCGGAAGATCGACGCGAGCTAAAAATACCTGACCACGCTTCCGACAATAATGACGACGACGGCGCCGGAAGCCAAGCCTTCGGCGAAGGACCACGGCGACGACATCATAACGGTATCAAAGCGCCTCGCTAGGTTCGGTTGCGAGGACGATACGCTAGGTTACGTTTCCTGACGGCGGCGACCTGGGCATTCGCATCGACGTCAACACGGTCGGGCAGGTGACTGTCAAGGCAATTCAGCCCACGAAAGGTCTGATGTTTGCGTGTGGAAGTCTCGCCCAACAAACTTGACTCTAGGTCCCGTGGAGATGGCCTACCCGGATCTGTCGCCTGGTGATGTCCTCGTGGCTATTGTACCAGCACCGTCGTGGATGCATCTCAGGATTGTATAGAACTCAACGAGCGTGCTTCCGTATTCGTTCACAGATATCATGCGAATGCTCCGAGATGCCAAATCCGCATCCGCACCCATGCAGCTTACGTTTCTTCCCGCCGGAACGACGTCTGCGGAAAAAGCAGTGAAGACATGGCTTCGTGACGAGGAAACGTACCTCAATGACGGCGAGTTCGAGGTGGTGTTTCCCCCGAACGAACCTCTTGGGTTTCGCCTTGACACCTCTTTTCTCATGGCCAAATCGTACGTCTTGACCCACGTCGACAGCCCTCTCCAGCTCTCTTGGGCCCGACAGGTCATCGGAAAATGCGTCGTCAATATTAACGGATTTGTCGTTCTCGGCTCGCCACTCGACGAGGTGCATTCACTGCTGTACAGCCCAGAAGCTGCCTTCTACCCCAAGCGGCTCTGGCTATTGCGTCTCACCGACTCCATGCACGACGCTGTCGACGACAACTACGATGTCGTGACAATCCCGAGCCCCGATTGCATGCGCCACATCCATTTTGCCGTGTCGGAAAGGATGCTCGAGGTGCCCACAATTGAGCTCGCCGGAAGCGGGCGGCGCAGCGACGGCATCGCTCGCGGCCAGCTTGTCTTGGCGGTGAATGGCGTCTCGGCGCTCGGGGTGCACGCCGACAAGACCCCAGGCACCAGTTGTGTGGGGATGCTCTGCGTCGCCTTGGAGCGTCTCGAGTCGGAATCGCGGTCGCTGCTCGTCCGTGACGTGGCTCTGTATCAGCGCGAGTTTCATGCCCGGCGACCGCTCTCTCCTTGGCGCCGGCGGCCGTGGACAACCATGGAACCAGCCTTGCCTAGCGAGGCGACCCTGCAAGATGTGACAATTTCTAGCCATTCACGAGTGCTGGCCGAGATCCTGAAGCCACAAGGAGCGGGCACACAGCCAGAAAGCTGCAGACCTCTAGGCCGAGGCATTCGACAGAAGTGGACTACGCCCAGGCTCCGCCACGTACAAATCACCGACTACAGTGCCAGCCGCTCTCTCGGAGTCAGCTTCGAGACAGATTTTTCAATCAAGTACACGGTGTTCAAGGCGTTCGACCGGTCCTCTTTTGCCCATCATGCCTGTTTCACGCCCAAGTGTAGGGCGGTGTATCCTACAACGGCCAAGCACGTCAGAGTCGGGGACCGAATTGTCGCGCTCGACGGTCTCGCCGTTGAATCGATGGAGACGATGGCAATTGTGGACTTCTTGCGGCGCTCCGAAGGCGCTCCAAGGTTTGCGTCATCACCATGCTGAGCGTCACGAGTCATTAGAGTCATTCGTTTTGCAAGAGCCAACGCACACGACAGCGCGCGCAGGCGCCTCGAGAAGTCGCTGCAGATGATCCATCGCTTGCTTACGAAAGTATCGTCGCAGCGACTGCTCGATCCTGCATTGCACTAACAACACGAACTGATGCACAGCACGCTTCGGGATGCTGGCTGGAAACAGCACCATCCCGAAATGAATGGCTCTTGATAGTCCGTGTCGACTCTTGTCCTCCCACTCGACAGATAACTCGAGGGATTTGGTTATCAATGTTCCAAGCGTCACCGCCGGTGCTGTTAGCAAAAACATGGAAACCTCAGTCCAACCACTGGCATCGACTTCAAACCCCACCCCAGTAAACGCAAGGAGGGAGAAAACGGAGATACATTGGTCGCAAACTCGTGCCACTTAGGCAAAGAGGCTGTTGTAGCCGGTGGGCATCGGCAGCATCGACAATTGGACGTAGTTGCCCTCGCATAGAAGCGTGAACGTCGCAAGCGGAAAGAACTCGGAAATGCGCGCCACATCTTGCATGTAGGGGTCGTAGCAGAAATCGCGCAGACGCTGGCCCAGCAACACCCACTCGTGGGGACTATCGGGCAAGATCAAGACACAGCCAACGTGCTCGATCCCGCGGCAGAGGTACGCCATGAAATCGGCCAGCAAATCCTTGGGTGTGAGGCGCTCCGCTGACTTGACGCTGCACCAGTCTGGCACGGAGCTACCCATGTTCTGCAGCTCCTGCACCACGTAGCGAAGGGCACTTTCGTTCCACTCGACGAGGAGCACGCTTGACGACGTCATGTTGCACTCCATGAGGTACTCGTCGATCTACGCGCATCTGCAAACCAGTAGGCGGTCAAGGGAGGTACCTCGGTCTTCACTGAACTGTAGTCGTGTGTGGCCGCGATCTTGCCTTCGCAGTCGAGCGCATCTTCCTTGTTGGCCGCGCCTCTGCTGAGGATCGCGTCAATCATGTACGATTTGCTCATGTGGCGCTTCTTGCTCTGGACGCCGCGAGCCTTGGCCAGGCTCTCCACCTCGTGGTACGTCATACTATTGAGTACGGTGCGGTCGTGGTCTTCGTTAATCGTCATGGCAAATTATCTTCTGACAGTCAGAGAGGCCTTGGGAGCTCATCTAACGGGCTAACGCGTCTCCACCAGTGCGCCTCAGAACACGACGTTAGCCTCAAATCCCAAAGCCACCAAAGCCACGTCCCAAGGGCCCCTCCGCGTGTGACAACTCGCCTCGCAAACTGTAGCAATCCATATACTTCACTGCTGCGTAGTTGGAACTTATATCGTTGTGGAAGAAGAGGGTCGTTTAGCTCGACACTTGGCCTTGGTGTTACTGCTGTAGTGGCATCAACTAACACTTCGCTACTCGACACAAATGATTCACTAACGTTAGGGATGCAATGCAGGAGCTGGTCGTGGGTAGCACTAGACTACTCGAAGACCGTGGCCCAGCCAGAAGGCATAGGAAGCATGGGAAGCGAGCTGTAGTCCTTGTCCTTGACGAGTCCGAATTTCGCAAGCGCAGACGTGTCCGACACAGCACTCTGCAAGTAGCTGTCGTAGGAGAGATCGCGGAGGCGGTTCGCCAGCTTCAACCAGTCCTCCGCGTCTTCCGGCACAACCAACACGTTGCCCACGTGGTCGATTCCGCCGCAGAGAAAGCCCGTGAGCTCATCGCGCAATTGCTTGTGCGTGACGCGGTTCATCGACGTCATGCTGCTCCAAAAGGGCGTGGCTTCCGTCGAACTCTTCAGGTTTTTCGCCATGTCGCTGATTACCGACTCGCTCCACGAAATGACGAGGACGCTGGAGCCCGTCAAGTCGTGGTCCGCGAGGTATTCATTGATCTATAGGGAGTAAGCGACGAACTTGCACACTTAACCAGACCTCATCCTTCACTTGGCGGTAATCATGGGTAGCCGCGATTTTGTCCTCGCAGTCGAGCTTGTCCACATTGCTATTGGTGCTCAGAAGCTCGTTGATCATGTACGCCTTGCTCATGCGGCGCTTCGAGCTCTCCATACCCTGTGCTAGGGCGAGCTTCTGGACTTCGAAGTAGGTCATCCCTTCGAGGACATGGCGATCGTGCTGGGATGAGGACATGGTCAATACTGTTTTGGTTTTGCCGAGTGCAGCCTCGGAGCAACGGTTCAATGCGTGGGACCAGTGACTGAGCGGGACGCGGCGCTTCTGGTTCGTTCCCCGTGTCAGACAGTTGAATCATCTCCGTGACCCTGTGTAGCGGAATGGTGGGGAAAGTACTGGGCGAAGGGTCCGTGGATACGATCAATGGTCGACGAAAGCAGGAGAAGGGAAGCATGTATTATCGAGTAGGCAACGAACTGTTCTTGGAGATCTGTCCCCAGTTCTACCAACGACGCAGAGCGAAGGAGGCCTGCGAAAAATGACTGAAGGCGACTCCCAGCCATCGACACCACGTTTCTCGGTCTGCCATACGCGACTCTGGCCCAGCAAATTGGAAATTAAAATGACTGGAATCTTACTATGCAAAGAGGGTGGGGAGGCGCGCGGGCATGGGCGGCATGGAGAGGGGAGTGAAATGCAAATCGCACGCGATCGCAAATGTTGCGAGCGGAAAGACAGCGGGGAGCCGCGCCACCTTTTGCATGGACGGATCGTACGCGATGTCTCGGAGACGCTGGCCCAGCAGCATCCACTGCAAAGGCCCCTCGGGCATGATCAGGACTCGCCCGACGTGCTCAATGCCAGAGAAAAGATACGTCGTGAGCTCGTCAAGCAGCTGCTCACCCGTTGCTATCGCCGGGTTGGAGGTTGACCAGAGCGGCACGGCGTGGTCCTTGAACTCCTGCACAATGCACTCCACTGATGACAGGTTCCACGCCACCACAAGAGCTCTCGCCGCGGCGGTGTTGCGCTGCACGATGAGCGCTTCGATCTACGTACGGTGGCTGTAAGCACCAACGCATTGCATCATCACTACCTGATCTTGGACCTTGCGGTAGTCGTAGGCGGCTGCGATCATATCCTCGCAGGTGGAGATATCACTGCCATCACAAGGGGTGATTCCTGCGTCTGCCAGGAGCTGCGCGCCGTCGGAATCGTCGCCCACAACGTGCTGAAACGTTACCTCAGTCGATTCGTAGTAGATCATTTGCTTGGTGCCGTGAGCCTTCGTGTTTTGCAGCCACTAGTGAACACGACTACTTCCAAGACCTCTTAACGTTGGCCTGCGAACGGAGAACCCTTTAAATCTAACGAATTGCGTGAGCCACTGGGTTCCTGTCGCTCGTTCGTTTGAGAAAGAAAATTGAATCGTTCTCTTTGAGCTTGAAAAGGTGGGTCGAGAACCCAGTCGAGGCGCAATGTGATTTTGTCATGCTCCGTGCCAACCCTTTCTTATAGTTTTCACGCTTTAAGCGAGCTCGTGTGATGTGTTGTTTCAATATCGTCGTTCATCTTGCAGAAAGTCTTCGAGAACGGGGGTCCAACGGGCAGATACAACTTTACATCGAAACTTGGTACACGACGACGCACGTTGTAGTGCCAGAATGCGCCGAGAAACCGTGCGATCGCTATGCCACACTCTCCGTCTCTCAATATTAACGGTTCTCGATGCCCATGGTGCCAAAATGCTCACAGCGTCTCAACAATTCGCGATGCCGATGTGGCAGCAGGGCCAACAGAATCGCAGAACACATATTTATTGGTGCCTGTCGAGTCGAAAAGGATAGCCGAACATGGTGAAGAGTCGTTGAAGCAACTTCTTTATGCCTCGCGTTGTGATACCCGACGGCTTACTGTCATTGCTAAATGCTTGGGCTTCAATGTGACACCCGTGAACTTGGGATGGATGTCGGCTGTCTTATGGAGACGAAATTCGTACTTCGTCAGCGTCGAGGCAAGTACGACTTGCATTTCGGCAAGGGCGAAACGACTTCCAATGCAGTTCTTGGCACCTACTGCAGAGCTCAAATCATGATCACGAGGGGACAAGCACCCGTGCTAAATGGAAGGAAGAAGAAGGTGCTGCTGCGGCCATTGCGCAGTGCCTTGTCAGCCTCGAACAGCTCTGAGCCCTCCAAAAAGCGCTCTAGCGAAATCTGTCAGCCTCTGCCACCATCGAGGTCACACCTGGCAGAAACTCGTCGGAACGCGTCCAATACTTGGGGTTGCGCTGGGTTGCTCCGAAGTTGAATACGATCTGCGAGCCCTATACCCGCGCGGTTAAAACTGCTGGGCCAAAGCAAGGTACCGCAGGGACGAACACTGGCTTTTGGTCGGCCAGAGGTAGTGTGTCGTCCTTGGCGCACGACAGAACCAAGTTGTTTACGGTCGGGTTGAGTCGGAGCGTCTCATGGATCACCGCCGTGAGGTACTTCAGCTCGGCAAGATGCTCCCAGACCAAATCACCGTGGGACATCACACGACAGCACTCATCAACGACGCGGCGCTCGACGTCGGGGTTTCGCGCCAGCATCGCCAAAACCCACGTCAGCGTATTGCTGGTGGTCTGTTTCGTTTGGTGAAAGCTGCCCGTCATCCGAGATAAGACTACCTCGTGGCCTGCAAACAGAAAGGTCAGGACGTGCGTACGGGCTTCTTCCGGCGTGATCTGGTGACCCGTCGCTGACGGCTCGAGCATGAGGTCGAGTAGGTCCCTCGATGTTGAGACTGGTGCTTCAAGCTTGCGCGCAATGACGCCATTGACGACGCGAAAAAGGACCTGCTTCGCAGCTTTGCGCCGCAGCAGAGTTGGGAGTGGGAGGTGCTCGAACCCGGGCACGTAGGCATTGCCAAATACTGTCAAGAGGCTCGGTACAGTGTTGAGCGCTTCGAAGGCGGCAAGCACTTCGTTGCTCCTATTTCCCTGCGTGTTGAACTCACACCCAAATGCCGCCACGCCGATGATGTCGAACGAGAGTTTTGTAGTCCCTATAGCAGAGTTGAGGGAGCAACGCATATCAACGTACATTCATAGACGTTGAGGACGGCGGCGCTGTTGTCTGCCACGCTCGCGAGGCGGTCGGCAAAAATGGTTGCGTGGCGCTGAAAAATGGAGACAAATGCCTTGAGATTGGCATAGCTGAAATGCGGGTTGAGCATCTTTCGTTGCCCCACGTGCTCTGTGCCTTCTGTGCTCAATAATCCGGCGCCACCCGTGAATGAAGCGTTGTGAGCCCGAGCGATAGGATGCCGGGGGTAGTTGGCTGCGTTGGTTACGAGGATATGCTTGAGGCCGTCGGGGTCGGATAACATGAT